>JAVYIG010003162.1:0-208476 GCA_035222895.1 Strongylocentrotus droebachiensis | reverse complement strand
CATATAGATTAGTTTGCACAATACAATACATTAAACAAAAATAAACATGAAATTGAAATGGAAGGAGGGCCGACTCTCTCTCTCTCATTTCTCTGTATAAAAACCACTGCAATTGCAGTAAGTTAAACTTCTGCTGTGAATAAAAGAATATTTCTGCTATAGGCTGATATAGGAATTAATTAATGCAACGACGAACATATTGGATTGCTGTACAATGCTCTTCAAAATAGACCTTCTACGACGCACTGGGTATTCGAAACCTTCGTCCGTACGCTATTAAAATTAATTTGGATAGGATAGAGAAACGGCGTAGTGTGAGGTAAAGCTATGTGGTCAAGTGATGATAAAGACGAGAGAAAAAAAAAGCTGTATAGACACGGCCTATGATTCACTTATGAAAGTCACCCCCCCCCCCCCAAGCCCACCCCTCCTGATTCGATCTTGTCTGCATGTTTTTCGCGTCGTTTCTCGGCATGCCGACACAACTCACACAACAAACCGTATGGACAGCGCAACTTGGTGAAATGTTGCTGCTCAGAAAATATGAAATATTAATAATTGATACCTAGAAACTTTGGTGTTAAGATATATAATAGTCACGTGTGTATAGCGCTTAATAATACGTTTCTAAGCGCTTTACAAAGTAATTATTATTACCCCGGTCCTTGGGTTCAAATGGTTATCCGCATATGACAGTACACACGCTCCGCTCCCTTGGAGTAATCCGGTCAGGTGCAGACAATGTCGATCCGACCACATTAACATTCGCATCCTACCATTTCCGTTTGGGAAGCTTGTAGATGCTGTTAAAATATTAGGTGTTTATTTTTCAGTACATGTAGATATCAAGGAAAAATTGAATTATAAGGAAATATTGAGCAAAATTAAAAAACTACTGACGTGGTGGAAACAGCGTGACCTAACTTTAATGGGTAAAATTCAATTGATGAAAGTATATGGATATTCTAAATTGACATATGTAACATCACTAATGCCAGTTCCAGAGTGGGTATACAAAGAAATGGAAGTAATATGTTTTGATTTCTTGTGGAGAGGTAAAGATAAAATTAAAGAAGTACAATGATTTTAGACTATCAGCAGGGTGGGCTCAAAATGATGAATTTTAGGTTTGTAAAAGCACAAAGAATAATGTGGATAAAAAGGCTTGTAACAGGAACTCATGATATCAAATGGAAACAATACTTATATATTTAATGAGACCGATAGGAGGTAATTTAATATTTTATTGCAATTATTGGAGAGATACAGTGAAACTCATGTTACCCTCCTTTTATCAGAATCTTCTGAAAGCATGGATAGATATGAAAGAATATGTTAAAACAGAAGAGAGATACAAAGGAATGAAATATTGTATAATAATAATTTTATTCAACTAGAAGTTCAACCTTGTTTGAGGAAACCTTGTTTTAAAAAATATATATCGACTTCATCACATTTGTGAAGAAAATGGAGAATTGAAACCTGAAGCTCGTTTTATAATGTTAGGTTTGAGCAGAGTGGAAATTGATAAAGTAAACACAATTTATAAAGTAGCCCTTATGAATGGAAACAAAATGTTCAACCTTTAAAAAAGTCAATTCACACTGGCTTTAGTTTAGAATTTATTTTTTCAAAGAAAGTGTGTACATTTGAAGATTTAACTGCAAAAATGGTATGTAAGAGTCAAATTAAAAAGAATGTAGAAACAAACTCGGCAGGCGGCAATTTAATGACACTTTACAATATTCCAAGAAAAGAAGTAGAAAAGATATATGTTCAACCAAGGATGTGTACATTAAGTAGTAAACTGCGAGAATTTCAGTTCAAACTATTGCATAATATTTTATATACAAATCATCATTTACATAGATTCAGGTTCCATGAAAATGGTTTGTGCTCATTTTGCAAAAATTTTGAAGAAACTTATCAACATGTATTCTTTGAATGTAATACAATAAAGGAAGTCTGGGGGAAATGTGGAGATAGACTTAATTTACAAATTCTGAAGAAATTATCCTGGAAAGAAATTCATATAGGAATAGATGACACTACTTTTAAAACAGAGCAATTATTGAACCACATTTTGATTTTGATTAAATATATGATTTTCCACAGTAGAGAGAAGGGAAACCCTCCAAAAGCAAAAGAAATAGAATATAGATTGTTGTAAAATAGAAATGAAGAGAAAAAACTTTCATTGGAAAGAGACACACTTTCAATTCATTTAAGGAAATGGGAAGCTTTGGAAAGTTTAGAATAAATGTTTTCAGTTTTTAATTTTCTCAATATACAACTTCCTGACCCTCCTCTCTTCTCTATTTTTTTTTTCTTTTTCTTTTCTTTTCTTCTTCTTTTTTCTCTTCTTTTCTTTTTCTTTTACTTTTGTTTGTTTGTTCGTTCTATGATGGTGTGTGTTTTGTATACTGTTGTACTTGTTATGTGTTTAAATGTTGTGTGGGGCGGGGGGGGGGGTAGTAGGTGTTTTCTAGCTCTTTCTCTTTTTATATATATAATTTTGTTTGTCTCTAAAGGAAATTAAAGAGGAATTAGGTTAACAGTATATTGTGGAAAAGAAATAATTTGAGATTTATAATCAAACTGGTCGAGGAAATAGTTGTTTGTTTTTAGGTGAAAATATAATTTTGTTTATGTGAATATTTTTCATCTGAAAATGTGTAACTTTTGTATGTAAATGTAAAAGTTCATTGGCAAATTTATTAAGACCTATGTTAAAAATTATTTTGTTATTTTGTATACAATGTTATAAATAATGTACAATTTTTCTTTATGAGAGAAATGAATAAAAACCTATGAAAAAAAAAAAAGTACCCATCCAACACTTTGGTGGAGAGTGGCAACCATAGATTAAAGGTATTACAAAGTTTTGGGAAATTTTGAAAAATGGGTGGATAGTGATTCTTTACAATTTTGATATATTTGGATGCCCATGTGGATGTATTAAAAGCACAAGAAATTTTAGCACCTAAAACACTTCTGCTTTCGAGAAAAATTGAATATAAAGATTTACCGGTGCTCCCGGTAAATATTGATAAATTTCAAATGGCTCCTACGGCCGGACTATGGTAGATGCGACCATGAAAATCTCAGAATATGTAGTTGTCGTATATAATTTGCGAACGGGAATAGCTAATCGGTCGATTTTAGTCAAGAAACATTGTTTTATAGCTTAATTAATATCTTGACCTTGAGAGGGAGCTATACAACATAAAGTGATTATTATTTATAATTTCATAACTTAAGACCCGATTTCGACCGCGACGACGATCAATGAATATTGTAGGGTCGCATATGCTTTCAATATGTTCATTTGAACCAAATTCATGACCCCATACCAAAACTTTGTATTACCTTTAATGTCTTGCCAAAGGACATTAGTGACGCGCTGGGACTTGAACCGCGAACCATGTGATCCACAATGCGGTGACGTATTCACTAGACCATGGTACTTCTATAGTATACTTATTAGTTACTTATGTATCTTTTTATTTATGTATGCATTTGATATTAATTGTTTTATTGTTTTAATATTTTTAAAGTTATTTATTCATTAATTATTTTATCTATTTATTAATGTATTAATGTATGAATTCATTCATTTATCTATTTGTTTATATTCAGAACAGCCTGTTTAGTATAAAGTATGAAATACATGTCAGGCGAACATGAATTAGAACATATACTTTTTTTAAAGATAAAAGTGGTACTAAACTTCTACAATGCTCTGCGTTCAAATGGATAGTATATACACAGTTCTTAAACTACAACAATATATATTTGGTTTACTTTGGAATGTTTCAGGATACTACACACTGTAAACCGGGAGACATGCACTGTGAAAATGTTGGGCAATATTTTTTCAACACTTTGCCCAACGTTGTGCCAATAGTCAACCCAACCATCTATTGGGCAATATTTTGCCCAGTGCTATTGGTAAACGTAAGTACCCTACTTCACACGTGCATAATTGTTTCGTATTTTGACCAAAATGTGAGCAAAGATATGACCCTTCAACTGCCCGACTACAGTATCCCACTTGTTGGGAAAATCTTGACTACTTGTTGGGCAAAATAAGAAAATATTGCCCAATAGATGGTTGGGTTGACTATTGGCAAAGTGTTGGAAAATATTGCCCAGATTTTTCACAGTGTGACCGCACTGAGCTCAGCCTTACAAGGGATTTCAGTCCATCTTCAAAATTAATTTTGAATTAAGTTTTAAAAATTAAGTTTCAAAGCATCAATAACGAATGCTTGTCTATTGCAATTATTTTCTTATACCAGAAAACAAGAATAATCCTAGCCTTTCTTTCTGTCTCTGATCATGCAGGTCCATGTTCTGATGTATTGCTTTTTAATTTCATCTAATGGTTCGGCGAGCCCGTTGTAATTTACGAGATGAGATTTGTTCCTACATGTGGTTTGATACCAGGCAACGGCTTACATCCAGTGACAACAACAACAAGCCATCACAGTTGCATCATGTCGTATCAGGGTTTGTTTTGCGTGACCCTCCAAAATAATATCCTTTCCATTATACAGCGATCTTTGTCCTCCCTAATTTCACCCTACTTCGGGCATTAGTCCAGGGTATTTGGTGCACCGCTGAACACGGTTTTAATTAATGCAGCTTTAATTGCAGGCCACGGGTCATTAAAGCAAGCACTAATTAAACGGACCTTATGTAACAGAGAGGCTAGTTTGCTATATACTTGTAGGACGGCGGTCTATAAAAAGGACAGATTCGGTGAGTAATGAGTAAAATAAAACACGAACAGCACGGATATATCGATGGTTGCTTGGTGACGTACTCTTATATCTCTCAAATGAATTTGTTCACGAGAGATGATCATTAAGAACAGAGTTTGCATGATTTTGTTTGTTGGATATGTCTGCTACATCCTTTCCGTACACACACGTTCTCATGACAAGTTTGTAACAAATCTTGATGATTATTTAACCAGTGGTGGCGGTACCCCCATCTTCTCCAAAATGAAGAAAAGGGTGTTTTCTGCGATCGAAAATGCCCCTCCCGCAATAGATTCAATTTATCTCCCAGAATAAAACTGCCCGTTCTATCTGATGTACTTTTATTTCATTCTCCTGCATTTCAAAAAGCAAGTACTGTGCATTTCTTACAAACGAAGGTTTTCCCCTTATAAGTTTTCCCCTGCAAAATAGCCTGATAACCCAAAACATCTCTTCTAAACAATTTCAAATTCATTTTCTTTAAAGAGAGAGAGAGAGAGAGAGCGAGAAGGAGAGAGCGAGAAAGAGAGAGAAAGAGAGAGAGAGAGAGAGAGAGGGAGGGGGGGGGGGGGGGTAAGAGAAACATTCATAAAGGGACAGTGGCGTCACTTCACTCCTGGACATATTTACCTAAAACTATCACGTTTCTAAATTTTGCGAGCGAAATGTAATTTCCTCTTTAAAATGCCCAAAGTGATATAAACAGTGTTGCCCATAAAATTGGAATAGGCTAGTTATCTCTTTATAAAATCGTTGCGACAAAATTATTTATTTTTGGTAGATCACTTTAACTGTTATAGATTAATCAATAAAGTTCTGATAAGAATATAAACCATACCTAAGGAAAATTCATATTGTTACAGCCTTGTCATGAAACAGGATAAGAAGAAATTATTCCAACGTTATGGTCAGCAGTGTATTTGGGAATCTTGAGGTTTGTGACACTTTGTTTTCATGAAGTTGACATTATTCCAAAGTATATATTTTTAATACAACTAAAACTCTCTCGCGGCACCCCGGTTGAAAGACACTTTACTAGATAGTCAAAAGGAGGGGCCAGACTGAGGGGCAGATTGACCATGCCGGGAGTGGAAATTCCCTTTGCCCTTTAGAGTTGGAAAAGTAATTTGCCTTTGGAAGTTAAACGGACGCATAGTCTACAAATTCTCTCTTGATCTTTTCCCCGTATGTCTTTTATCTTTCACTCTTATCTCCATTTCTTATTATTCTCTGTTGTACACTTCAACAATAACGCAGATCGGGTCATTCCAAAGCAATTTTCGATACTCGTTTGATGCACCTGTTGCAACAGAATTCATTTACGACCAATGATGTTGTCCCCACGTTACTGATTCACATAATAGTATAATCTTTACAGAGCATTTTCGAGTAATCTATTTCCTTATATCATCTCACATTTATATATATCCATTTCCTTTATCTCTCCCCTCGTTCTCATCTCTTTCAAGTTCAAGTTTTATTTATCTTTCTTTCATAACACACTTTACAACTATGACATGAATATAACAAGTTAACATAATATGGCGTTACAATAGAAAGGTGAGATGACCTTGGTTGAAAGCAAGGCTTGTGGATTTAAGGTCCCTCATGAGTAGCTTATGAGTATGTCCTAAAAGAACAAACTCGTCAGATAAGAATAATGCATACATTTAAATGCTGACAAACTAAACTAACTAAACAACTGAGAAAATATAAACATAAATAAGTATAATAAAATCTACTGAATACTTAATAATGGCTTTAAACAAGAGAAACAGGAAAAAACTACGAGCAACTGGACTGAAACACAGACAAAACAAAAAAAGACGGACAGATGAATAGATGTGAGAAACGGGAGTAGAATTATGCTGACCTATATAGCAAATAATTTTCTTAAATATTGATCACAGCTATAAATCTAGACGATATCGACTCAAATATCTCTTTCATTTGCTCTTGTCTCCCGTCCCACCCCCCTCCCCGTATCTACGCCACTGATGTGGGACATGATTATTATTATTATTTTTGGGGAGGGTATTTTATCGGGAGTTAAATGGTTTGAAAGTTGTTATTCACATTCCCGGGTTCACAGTTCATACACTCGAGGTAATTCCGGCAAATCTACAAACTATACAGGATTAACCATTTCCCCCTTCCTATGTAAAAATTAAACCCAACGAACTATAAAGATTTCGGGTATATCTCCATTTCTATTGCAATATACTGAAGAAGAAAAAAAAAAAAAAAAAAACATACTAAAGCCCTCCCCCCCAAAAAAAAAAAAAAATAAAATAAAATAAAAATAAAAAATGGAACACATTGAAGGATAGTAATCCATACATAATCCTCGGAGAACGGGCCTTCGAAAAGTATTAGGATCAGATTAATATTTTCAAAACAATATGAAAGTCATTTATTTAATCATTGTTTTATTAATATTTAATACATGGCAAAAAGTACAAATCTGTAAATTAAACAATTTTTCACTCAATAAAGGTCGATATTGTATCCTCTCGTGCAGTAACCTATGAGTTATTTTCACAACTCAATCTACCGTGGAATTCTAATCCACTTTGCTCGTCAATTCGCTGACCCGAAGGTTTACGGCTCCTAGCAGCTTTCAGGTGGAGCAGCGCACATCAAAGGACACAGCGCCGCTAATCATAGACATAGCAAGGTCGATATAGGGGGAAATACTTGAATTATATGTGGGTGGTTTACGGGATTGTGTGTGGGGGGGGGGGAGGGGGTAAGGAAGACATGGAAGAGACAGTGATGACAAGTGAGGATAGACAACAAGGATGAACCATGAAGACGAAGATAGAGTTGATTCAGCTGGGACAATGTGTCACAAGCTTAGAGAGAGAGAGAGAATGAAATATATATATATATATATATAAACATATATATATAGAGAGAGAGAGATAGAGAGAGAGAGAGAGGGGGAGAGTGAATAAGAGAGAAGAAGTGGATGAAAGGGATCGAGAGGCAGAGCTAATGAGGCCATAGTAAACATCCAACATGAATCATTATTTTACAAATAGTCTACAGTGAATTGAATGTGTAATGTATGTGATGAAAGGAATCCTAAAATATAGGATCCCTGCGCCCTTGGTAATGGTAAATAGAATGAAAGGAAGAAGAAGATGTGGGGAAAAAACATCGACATCGAACATCGAAATTCCGAACCGAAAGTTAGATAATTATTATCATTTTCTTACGTTAACAATTATTCACGTGACCCCTTTTTGTTTGATCAGATATCTGGTTATTATAGAAAATCATGATATAACAAAGAACAATAATCTTTCGGCAGATTCAGAATTCTGTAAGAGGGGTGGGTGGCACTGCTTCGGAATATTAAAGGGAAAACCAACTGTTTTTATAGGAAACTACTGTAGAGGAAAGCAAAAAAAGCAGAGAAGCAGACTGGTGAAAGTTTGAATGAAATCGGACAAAAGATGAAAGGTTATGAGTTTTTAAAGTTGTAATCACTATGGTAATGGACATTTTAAATGGGCTGATTCGTTATGTCTCTTTGATGTAGTGGCGGGCAACTTTCTCATTTGTTCCTGCACACAAAAAGGTATGACTCAGGAGCGTATTTTCTCTTTAGAGGACCTTTAATAACATGCTATCCATAATATCTCAGGAGAAAACAGAAATTAATTATATTTTTGTCCGGATTCTTGTACACGACAAACGGGAGAGTTATTTGCGTTTAGGTCCCAACGCACTGACCTAACTGACAGTTTGAGATTGCAAATATTTAGTGATCTTATCAATATAGCACTCATAATTTCTCATTATTGGTCCGATTTATTTCAGACTATCGCCATTCTGTTTCTCTTCATTTGTTATTGAAAGGGGGACAGAGAAATACCAAGAATGCTCCGGGACACACTTCTAGCTCTTCTGTGTAGTTATAGGGTATTCCAGCTGGGCTTAAAAAAGGAGAGGATGTGTGCAGTTTGCCCCGCCCCCCCCCCCTTATTCTCCAATGGGATTAGCAATTTGTAGCGTTTACATCATTTTGAACTTTAAGAAGAAGAGAAACATTTTGCGAAAAGGGCGAACTAAGAAGTGGGTTGTGTGGGTGGATGCCAATACTGATGATCATATAACGACCAACTGTACTTTGTTTCCTTCATTGGTTGGTAGACACATACCTCCGAACGCCTTCAACCAACGTCAACCGACCACTATCATCTTCTTCTGAGACCCATCGGCATCGCACGCACACTGTCCGTCTGTACGCCCCTGGGTGCGTGGCCGTTCAAACCCGCCGCCTCTCCTTCAGTACGTAATAATGTTTTCTGCTCTCTCATTACCGTCACCCTGCATAACAAGCACGGTTCGTCAATAGCAACATATATACTATTGCTATTTCCGCTCAATCAGGCACAATACATTTTTTTTACGGATTTACAGAAGTTTTCTTCGCAACATTCTTATTGTTTTTATGATTCCGTCAACCTCGAGATAGAGTCACAGCATCGACTCGAAACAATAAGAGTTCTGCCCTCTCTCGGGTCACGACACTTTCGGCGGAGAGCTGTCAGGAAGCCGGCTGTTCATACATCGTCAAGACTCCTCTCAATCTCATCTTCTGTTGACTCTAACCCTGGGTATAGTTTCTTGAAGGGTGTGAGAATTAGAAACTCTTCTTCATTGAGTTCTGAAACCTTGAAGCATACCATGGAATTACAAGGAGTCATCGCGCTTTAATAGTGAACAGACGCAACTTCTTCAAGAGTGAAGCTTGGATC
This sequence comes from Strongylocentrotus droebachiensis, assembly GCA_035222895.1. Taxonomy (NCBI): domain Eukaryota; kingdom Metazoa; phylum Echinodermata; class Echinoidea; order Camarodonta; family Strongylocentrotidae; genus Strongylocentrotus; species Strongylocentrotus droebachiensis. The sequence continues at coordinate 198,941 of JAVYIG010003162.1, read as the reverse complement.
ATTAATTTGGACGTAATTTCGGTTCGGAAACATTCGTGATATTACTTTGAGGACGTTTCGGCATCCTGATCGGGATAAACAGGTTGTGTTTGATCTGAATATGAATGGACGATTTTTTGCATATTAACTGGAACATTTCTCAAGGATTGCTATGACTTTGTCCGTCATCTGTAATGTATGTAACCTCAAGAGTCTTTGCCTTGAACATAATTTCACGCTTGTTATGTGCAGACGTTCAACATTCCAGGAATATTACAGATTTTGAGACCCAAACCAAGGTAAGATTCTCATGTTTCATGAATGTTAAAAAGAAATACTTCATCCACAACATTGCTTCCTCCTCTCTTTGTTTCTCTAGCTCCCTTCCAAAATATTTAGGGCAAATCAACATGGTTTGTCCCGGGAATGCCTTTAATTTTTACAGTTTGCTTTGCTTTGCTTAGTAGTAGTAATAGTAGTAGTAGTAGTAGAAGTAGTAGTAGTATAGTAGTACTAGTAGTAATAATAGTAGTTATGTTTCATATAAAAACAACAGCATGAGACATACAAAGCGAAATATATACATAATAATATCCACGTTTGGATAGCCCTGATCAGCAATATTAACAGCATGATATCGCTGGTTTTCAGTGGTGTCCGAGGTAACGCGTAGTACAAAATAAATATACAAATGGTACAATATAATGCAACACATCTAACGTTAACGATACTAAAGAAAAACAAAATGAGATAAGCAATACATAAGAATCGGGGAGTGGGGAGTGATGTTGTTTGAAATGAGTATACAATAATAAGGAATGTGCAACTTGACTCTTTATAATCTCAGGGTTCTATCGGGCAGAACTTTTCGAATTTCGATTACATATCATTTCGTGTCATGTTCCGACTGATTATAATACTACATTTCGTCAAGTCCATGAACCATTTTCCTCTTCTTGTAGTACATAATAATAATAATACTATTTAAGTTTTATATAGCGCTTAATACAAATGTCTCTAAGCACTTTACAAATATACTATGCACAAGGAATCTTGAAAGTTTGAAACATTCAAATCAGATTGCTATGATCACATGTAATTTGGATGTTCTGTATTCCATTTCGAAACTAAACATCTCATTCTGCTGGTTGTGCTCCATATACATTTAAGCTCCATACATAATATTGAATATAGAATGGTGGACTTAGTCTTCATTTTTGATCAATCGCCCCTTCACGCCTGTGAATCTTTAAACACGTAACACAACAGGTGAGCAGGTGTATGTCTGGCTCATCAAAGCGTTTTCTAGAAGTCATTTTTATGCTTAATCAGTCGTCTGCTTCAAATGGGTGAACGCTTTCTCTTCGACAAAAAGACAGAGGTGTTTTTTTAGCTGTATGATGAATAATTAGAAGGAGAAATGCAAAGGACAAACCTGGTTTGGAAAGGACCTTCGTTATATACCAAATAACCCATTTTGATTTTTTTGAAATGAACCATGCCCTGCAAATTCGTTGTTCAACGACTTTACACAACATTGGGTGGTTGTGTAAAATAGAATTACACAACTTTACACTGCAAATTCGTTGTGTAATTTGTAATGTGGGCCCTTATTTCCGAGTGCACGATGCAATGAAAGAAAGGCAAACAAACATTCATCAACTTGTAGACATGTCGATCATTATCCAACCTAACTCTACAAAACGAAACAAATGACACCCACTAGACCACGACACTTCACCATGGTAACCGTAAACTCATTTGCGATATCTTCGTAAGGCCATCTTCCTCATTTCAACATCCTTGTTATCTTGAAGGTGAAAAAGGAAGAAATATTATCCACCCATACAAGTTGAACTATATCTGTCCATTCTGTCTCAATGGATGTCAGTATTGTGCGCAGGAGACAGTACATTTATCTTCAATTGTTTATTTTATATGGGCGCCCTTAATTTGAATAATCATTGTTTCGTTACGACACAGATTCTATCTTTAATTTAATACAAATTACAATTTTAAGTGCAGAGAGGTGTCTATAAAATACGAACGGTAGCTGTGTAATTCATTTCTATGTCTAGACTACTAATTAACTTTTGATAGAATACTTTTGATATTGTTCATTACATTCGCAGGTGAATTTTCGATTACAAAAATAGATTGCATATTATGAAACAACTTAGTAACCACGTATTAATGATTAACGATAGATCTAGACTAATAGAAAATATAGATGATGATCCCATTAACCGATGACAATATTTGTCTGCCCCTGTGAGTCGCTATCAGCATTTAATATCCGTCTGAAACCAGGAGGGCATCAACGCATATACAGAGTTAATGAAGTTCTGATTTCCAACATACGACATAATTCTAGTTCACGTGACATATAGATCTACATTACGCCATCTTTCAGAAAGTCAGCCTGATAGCTTATGGCATGCTCGGAGCGGTATATCCAGCCATGGCTATACAAACCGCATGTCATGGTAATTCAATTTTAGAGGTGAATAGATGCCTTCTTCTCGCCCCCTTCACCTTATGATTTGAAGTACGTGGACTTGTTTAGATCTTTTATACCTTGTTGTCAGATCAGCCGAGGATATCTTTTCTCCAAACATACCAGTCCACACTTGACTAAGCTTCACGATTCTTTTCATCGTTAGGACTTAATTACACCCATCCCTGAATGATCATACCAGGGACATGCTAGAGATGTCCCTGATCATACTTAGATCGGGTAGGGTTAGTGTGTACACAAGTATATGACTTTCTCTCGTTGATCTATATTTCTCTGTCCCACCCTCCCCCACTATTCTCACCCCTCTCTCACTCACTCTCACACACTTGTGTGTTAACTTTGCCCTCTTCCTCTGTTTCTCTCTCTGATTATCTCTCTCTCTGCTCTCTCCAGCTCTATTTCCCCTTTTTATTCTCTCTGTCTAGATATTTATGACACAATTTCTTTCTCTCCATTTCTCTCTCTATCTCTTTCCCTCCCTCCCTCCCTATCCCACCCTCTCTCTGTCACCCGCACACACTTATGATTGTATTTGTCGCCTCTGTCTATTATTATAATAATTAATATATCTCCTTTTGTCTCTCCCTTTCACTGTTTCTGTATCTGTCTGTCTATCACGCTCTCCCCTTCTGTCTGACTCTCTATCTGTCTGTCTTTCTGACTAATTGACTGCTTGTCACTCTCTCGCTTTCTCTCTCTCGCTTTCTCTCTCTCTCTCTCTCTCTCTCTCTCTCTCTCTCTCTCTCTCTACATCTCCTTGTATCCCCCCTCCTACCCTTCGTTTTCCATTCATCCACCCCCCCCCCCCCCTGTCTGCAATCTTCCCTCGGTCCATACTATGCAGTGACAATATTTGCACCGCATAAACCCGCATATTCAAATGATTTAAGACTCTAATGCTTTTCTGAATATACGTCATGTAAGGACCAAGCTTACGACACTGCTCTCACCCTTTTAATTATAGACAGGCTGACCCTTAAACGTAAACGTGTTACTCCACACTGCTGTTATGAAGTTTTTAAATGTTTTTCACACATTGAAGACCACAATCGATATTTGGTATTGCAGGTTTGACAACAACTGTCAGCGACCACAAACATTCAATTGAATGCTGTTATACCTCCTTCCTGCCAATGAGACAGATACCAGACCGGACGAAACATTACTTTATTGTGAAATGACAATCAGTTTATCAGTTTGTGTTTTGGGTTGGGTTGCGGCTGTGTGACTGAGGTATTAGCCATGCCATTGATTGGGATAGTTTGGCCAGCCCGGATCGAGCTGGGCATATTATGGTGAATACTGCTTTCTTGGCCAAGTAACATAAAAACAAATTGAATATACGCCAAATTAGGACCAACCATGTCAACGCAAGCCAAGTTGGTCCAACTCTGTGTATAGTTGGCTCTGGGTGTTAGTGTCGTTAGAATAGATCGGTTTACTAGACATATTCAAATTGTATGCATATTTTTTAAACAAAAGTTACTCTTGATAACCCGAAAGCTTTCCCGAAGCTTGCCCGATATAGCAACACGTAGTATATGCAGACTGGATTACAAGTAATGTAGTTCATACATAAATATCAGGTTAATGGAATAACTTGTCACAAGGTCCCCGGGAAAGAATCATCGATGAATGTGTCTATAGACCATGTGACATACACCTTACTACCTAAGAGACCGACACCAGACCGCACCAGAACGAACCAAAATTACCTGACGGTAATTACCGAATAGCCAAGTGTGAGGGCGCGTTCATGCTTGATTTTGACGGCCAGAATCAGGCATCTGTTACGTGTTTAGTTTAAAACACGCTTGCGTTCATGCTCACTTTTGTAGAATCACCGAAAAACGGCGATCACGAACGCCGATCGTAAACTCACAAAAAGATGCGTTTACAATTGTAAACGCGTTTAAATGGGGTCAACGCACTGACCTCTAGTGGGTCTACGTAGCATGCACAGTGAAGGTCACACAAGGCCACACAAGGAGAATTGCCTGGATGAGCCAGAGAAGTAAGCATGAACAGCTACACCGTGGAACTGCGATCACGATGAGCGTTTACGATGAGCGTTTCAGATCGCTCATTCTACCTTCAAAATCAAGCATGAACGCGCCCTGAATCGCTTTGAAGTGGGTTTGGTGGTGTGACTGACTTATCGATATACGAATGGATCAAATCGATATCCACCGTGCCTCTAGTCTTATATATTTCAAGTACCGCTGTATTTTGACGCGGTCCGTGTCTTACGTCATAAAGGTAGACGCCACAATCGGAAAATGTGGAGTTTATCACAGTTGCGTATCCTCAAAGTTACAAGCCAGCTGGGCAGGGGGGGGGGGGGGGGGGCGGTAGTCTGCACTGGAGAGGTATGTGGGATCGGGTAAAGTACGTGTATGCTTCAAATGCCCAGTGCTAAACACCCTCTGCAAGTTTCAAGGGAAATACCAAGCTTACAAATTGGCTGTTCAATTTTGAAATCATGAACATGTTTTATACAGTTTGTGTACTGGAAAGTATTTAGAAAAAGAAAAAGTTTCCTATTGAAGTTTCACTCTGATGTCATTAAGCTCCTTGTAATTATTATGACGTCATATTTGCCTCAAAGTTGTGAAGAACATCTACAATCAATATAGAGAATGGTTTATTATTCACACTATCCAAGGAGGATATGCACTATCACTGCCTATTGGAGACTTGTCCTGTTTAAGTTTACATTAGACAGGTGAGTAAAGAGAGGAGCTGGATTAACTTTCAGCAGGCTTATCTTAATTATTTTTTTTCTTTTCTTTTCTTTTTCCCTTCCACAGGGATCCTTTATTAAATAATATCGTTCACATTATTATGTATACAAGAATTGGTTTTTACATGCAGAAATTCAAAATAATATTCCTGGCCATTCAAAATATGATAAGAAAATACATTTATAGATACCGGTATCAGTTACAAATTGAAGTTCACTTTTTAAAATAAATATCACAGATTTAATTCACAAAGCAAGGTTTGAGCTCAGACCAAGGTTTGAGCTCAAACCTTGGTCTGAGCTCAAACCTTGCTTTGTGAATTCGGGCCCATAAGTACATTATTACGAGACAACCAATACTCGAGTTTAGACCATATTTCGGTTGTATGAATACAGTAACAAAATATATGTATAATCGTTTCTACACTGTTATTACAGAATGTACATAAGTTATCTGTAACTAATTTAAATCTTAACAAAGCATCTTTCATATAAAGAATTCTATTCAGTAACTTGAACTGAAACCACCTCATGTTAACATCGACAATTGAATTAAAGGGAAGAAAATAATACGAACTCCATACAATATTGTCAAGGTCAAACTCCTGTTTCCACTTAGTAAGACTTTTACATTCCTTTGTATTATGTTTCAATAAAGAACGGTATATATGTGCACAACCTTTTTCCACTTTTATTATTAATAACAATGCTTCCGGGATGATACATGTAGGTTCAATGACCTTTGGTATGACATTTTTATTAAAACCAAATCGAATAGCATTACAAAAGCCATAATATTGAAGAAAGTTTACATGTACATTGTATTTATGTTGAAAAGTATGAGAGAAATGATCCATCTGTTTTTAAAACATCGTTAACAAAACGTACCCCCTTAGCGCACCAAGACTTATAATAAATTACGTTATCATTAACTTTTATTTTAGGGTTATTCCAAAGGGGTTGACATGCAATATCATTTACAGTGAATTGAGTAAGGTCTGAAAAGGCTGATAATACTTCTTCCCAAAATGGGTTTCGTATTGTAGTGGCTAATTCTTTGTAATATTCAGCCCCCATGAATAACTGAAGAGATGTATACGGTGGAGGTAAGAATGATTGGAACATATGAAGAGAGAAACTTTCAGAACAAATAAATCTTCTTATCCATGATATCTTAAGTGATTTACTTAAGATTTATAACAAGTCTGCACCCTCCATGCATATAACGTTTGAGATGTTTACTGAAAGCATTAGTGTTGTTTAACAAAGCCACGATGTTAGACCACTTTCCAGCGATGATCATTATTAATACCTCGCAAGCTTTTTGTACGTAACACGTACGGCTGTGTCCTAACAACGTTAATTGCGAGGACTCAGGATTGTTTCCCATATAATATGGTTAGGCTCATTAAATGTTCATTCTGAGCCGTCTGCCCCCCTCTCAAGAACGAGATACATTAAAATATTTTTCTACCTACGATGTGCCCATTTTTCGGGCGTTTTGATATCTGACGCCATGATAACAATTATGTTATAAAAACTTCATGATTGACGGCAAATTGAAAAGTTCAAAACTATTTACCATCATATAAAATTGCAATCCCAACTTTGAACAAATTGTGATTAAACATTTACAAAATATATTATCCAGTATTTCAAGGATCAGGTATCGTCAAGCTAGCTTTGTTTCGTGATGAAGATAATGCTATTAATCATAATTGGAAACATAGTGCCTGATAGTCATGAATGGCGCAGTCTGGCAAGCCTCTAAATTAATGATCATTAATGGCGCCGCTTGTATGCATATCCATGGCACATGCACTTAAATGATTGAAATTAAATCAAGATATTAGCAAAAGATTATCGTTGAAATATTGTTAATCGTTACAAATTTTAACAAAATGTGATGACCATTATCTTAATTGATGAGAAACGCTCCTAATATGATTAAGATAGTTCATCCGAGAAATGTTAAAACAGATTGTACAAACCTGGCGAGTTTAACCACGCCTCTCTCTGAACTTCACCACCCTTCTATTACAGACTGGTTAATTTGGTATCGGCAACAAAGAATCAATATAACAGACATAACAGCAAAAGTCTAACATGCTCATGAATCGTGAAGATAATTTCGGCTCTATATCTATCCAAAGAAATATCCTCCTTGATCTATCTACAAATTTAAATTAATGCCAGCGGAATAGTGATAACTGTTTTTTTGCTTTATTATAGGTAAAATACTGATTGATTGTAATAAGTTTGCAGGTAATACAAAGTTTTGGGAAATTTTGAAAATTGGGTGGATAGTGATTCTTTACATTTTTTTATATTTGGATGGTCCTGTAGATGTATTATAAGCACTAGAAAAATTAGCCCTTGAAACACTTCTGCTTTCGAGAAATATTGAATATAAAAATTTACCGGTGCTCCCGGTAAATTTTGATAAATTTCAATTAGCGCCTACTGCCGTACCATGGTAGCTGCGACCATGGAAATCTCAAAATAAGTAGATGTGATATATAATTTCCAAACGGGAATAGCTAATCGGTCGATTTTAGTCAAGAAACATCATTGTATAGCTTAATTAATATCTTGACCTTGAGAGGGAGCTATACAACATAAAGAGTGTATTATTTACAATTTCATAACTTTAGACTCGATTTTAAAGGTAAAGACCAGTATTGGCAACGCCCAAATTTCAAAAAATGAAATGGAAGCTCTCATTACCAATCATGTGAAAGAATATGTTTTGACTAATACATGATGATAAAAAATTTGCCGGGAAACCGCCTACTAATTCATATATTAATTTTGGTAATTTTTTTTTCTCTCACTATTGGTCTGGTGAGAGAGATAGGCTAGTCCCATATACATCTTTCTGTGTATAGTGCTTGTAACTTTACGAAGAATGGGCCAAATTTCTTATCATTTTGATGATTCCAGAACCTTGCAGATGCTAGATGCTAGATGATCAACCTTTTCTGATCGATTCCACAACGTTTCTTTCACAATGCAATCGCATGACCATTACTGGTCTTTACCTTTAACTGCGACAAGTATCACTGAATAGTGTAGGATCGCATAATGCTTCCAATATGTTCATTTGAACCAGTTTCATGACCCCACACCAAAACTTTGTATTACCTTTAAAGCGATTTATTTTCATTTTCTTCGTAATTTTTCTTTTTTAAGCCTCTATTTTATTTTCCGGCAAATTCTCTCCTGCCACTTCTAGACTTCCTCTTCTTTCTGAGACCAGGGAGACCTACAAAGCACGCAAAGTTTTTCCGATGACCATACTTTTTCTGTATCAAAAATCGTTTCGCTTGTGACCAACCAAACGCACTGCTGTTAACCTCTAATCTGGCCGGGGTTTATGACTTCACATCAGCCTGTTACAGATTCAACCGATCGGTACTTAAAACCCTAATCCCAAACCATAATGCTCTTTTTATCGTTTCACGGTCATTGGATATACCACACACAGAGCTTATAAGCGATAATATTATTCCCGAGAAAGCATAAGAAGAACAGTTGGATAATTTTTTTCTCCAAAACAAGTCGTTTTTAGCCCCATAAGCGAAGCAATGTGGAAAAGTATAACAATTTTATTTTTTATTTTGTTAGTTCTGTAAGTGAGAAGAACGATAATTTTATTCCACTGTAACCTATCATACCTATTTCAATGTATTGACGATATATAAGCACTGATATCTTTGATTAGGTGGCATGTAGTTAGTTAGTAGGACCTCCGTAGTTCTACCTCCAGACTTATTTTAACCTAATTTATGAAGGGGTCAACCATAGCGTAGCAAGTTAGCAACTACATGGGGTTACACCAGAGTTCTATGTTACCCGGTCTCAACGCTAGACTAGATTTGGAAAAATGATGAATGACCCGCTTGTTGGAGGATGATGTTCTTGTTGGTTTTGCACCAATCTGACAAAAGACAAACACCCATTAGACTGATCCCTTCAAGGAATAACTGGCATTTCGTGGTTCAAGGGTTATATTCAGCAGAGATAATATACACAAAGGGATTTCTGAAATCGAAAGGAGTACTGGGTCAAAGGTTACAACATATCGCTCTACATTAAGCATTATCTTCCAGCATATCAAAACAACTCGTAACATTATTGAAAATCATGAAATACCAGGCACTGACATTAGTGTCTCTTTGAAATGATATACTAGTCATCTGACATGAATCAAGTTAAAAGTTCCTAAGGCATCAAGAAAGGAAAGATATAGAACCATATAGGAATTTAGTCGATAAGTTGAATAGCCTCATGATGAACATGTTTGCCTTACACCATGGTGTAATCACAAAGTAAACAATTTAAAATCAGTCTCTACTTGTAACCCTTTCTGAAATAAAAGGAAGCGTCGCTTCACATGTCACAACTCATGTTATTTGTTATATTACTAGTTCATAATGTAAAAGATAACAGGTAACTGCGATCTAGTCTTTTATTGTTGTGAATGCGTTTCTCACAATGTAAATTCAACTGCATCTTGCATTTAAATACCTCCACGATATTATTAAAAATATTCAAAATAAATTAACTAGTGCCCTGAGTAAAATTAATGTAGTTTTCAAAACGAATATGTTGGTATCGACTCTCGAGATAACTGTTGTTCGAATTGATTGTTCAGGATTACTGTGCCTAAATGAAAAATAATATTCTGCGCATGGACCAACGATACCCCCTTTTTACGATACTTTTAATGACAGAAAGAGAAAGAGAAAGATAGAGAGAGAGAGAGAGAGAGAGAGAGAGAGAGAGAGAGAGTCAGAGAGAAGAAGGGGGGCATTTGGTGCGCTATCCTCTTTCATTGTATCTGGATTTGGTATGATATTGGTTATATTAAAGGTAAAGACCAGTAATGGAAACGCCCCAATTTCAAAAATGTAATGGAAGCTCTCATTACCAATCATGTGAAATAATATGTTTTGACTAATACATGATGATACAAAATTTGCCGGGAAACCGCCTACTAATTCATATATTTGGTAAATTTGTTTCTCTCATGGACTGTGAGAGATATAGGGTAGTCCCATATACATCTTTCTGTGTATAGTGCTTGTAACTTTACGAAGAATGGGCCAAATTTTTTTTATCATTTTGATGATTCCAGAACCTTGCAGATGCTAGATGCTAGATGATAAACCTTTTCTGATCGATTCCGCAACGTTTCTTTCACAATGCAATCGCATGACCATTACTGGTCTTTACCTTTAAGAACTGTGTTAAGGGGGAAAAGGTATTCCTATGTAGGGTAATGCCACCGCTCGTTGTATGATTTTAGGAATTCGAGAGGAAGAATTGACTGTTGTTGTAATATGATTTGACATATGGCCTGTAGATTCACAGTATGAGCTCTTCCTCTTTCTGTCTAGATCATCTGGATTGGTGATGTGATGGCACGTTTTTCAAATTGATTCAATCGCATCTAATTTGGAAAACTGACACTAACTCCAAGAAGAAGGTCACTTTCGTTTAAATTACCACGGATTGATATTGAATAGAATAGTAAATGCATTACGTTCCAACCTGTTTTTAGTGACCACCTCTCTATAAAGGCGCACATTTATATTTGCCATGTATTTTGCCTTCCTCAAGAAAGAAGGTGTGTTGTAGAACCTGTCTAGAAAAGCCTCCTTTCTACAACGGCCGCTTTCTCTTGTTTTCCCTTTGGATGGCATTAATAGTCAGGTTAGACTGTATAGTTCATATATTACACAAATATGTAGGTGTAGCGTCATTTAAAGGGTACATTTTCTCTTGTAGACAATTGTGTTTATTCTTTGTTTTGAGAGTTGCTTGGTTAAAAATATTGTTAATTTTTCACCTGTTATTGCTATAGAATGAGTCACAGTTAAGCAATGGTCATCTTTATTTCCAATCAATGCCACAGTTTCCTTTTTTAATGATCATGCTGTACCCTTGTCAGATGAATTAAATTTCTTTTCCAGGAACATAAAGGAGTGTAACAATATCAAGGAATACAAGAAAACAAAGTATTTGAAAAAGAAGCGTCAACCGATGCCTGTGGATTACCAATAAAGAAATACTAGTACATGTATCTGTGTCTTATATTATAAAAAAAACACTTGAAACTCTTGTTTGCGCGGCGAAGAATTGGTTTTGGTCAAAAATCAGCAAGGAGAGGAATTTTTAAAGCCGATACGATAATATGAATGGGGAGAGTTAGGCCTGTTCTCCCTTCCCCCCCCCCCCCGAAAAAAAACAAGGAGAGAAATAGCTGCTATTTAAATGTCATTCGACGTATACCAACGTTTGTGATTGTACGTAAACCTAAATATAGTAACAATAACATTATTTTCTCCCGTGTTTTTTTTTTTTTGCAAGTCATTTTGGTCGATGTATTGAAGGGTAAATAAATATGAAGTGTGATTCTGCTAGCCGATAGACTAAACACGTAAAGGATCCGTAGTTGATAGCCAATAGGTGCTCATCATGAGAGGCACAGTGAAACACAACATTGCAATGTATGTCGTAGTGTCACACCATGGACCTACTATGGTCACACACACACTCTTACACACTCGCACACCCTCGCAAACCCTCGCCCACACTCTTCCATACACTGTAAACAAAAGTTGGGCAGATGTTAATGGGTAAATCGAAGTTGGGCAAATTTTGTCCGACAATTGGGTTATTTTCTCCCAACCGTTTACTATATGAAGTTACACAATAAAAGGTAAAAAATAGATTGGGTAGGTGTTACTTGGCAAATCGATGTTGGGCAAATGCTGCCCAATAATTGGGTTATTTCCTCCCAACCATGTAGTAACCGATGAAATCATTGGGTAATGTCATTGGGCAAATTAGAGTTGGGCCATGTTTGTCCAACATTTAGGTTATTTTCTCCCAACGATTTACTACATGTATTTACCCAATTAAATGTTCAAAATAAGTTGGGCTGATGTAACTTGGCAAACGTAAGTCGGGCAACATTATTATCCAGCAATAGGCTTGTTATTTGTATTAGAGGTATCGTGGTCATGTGGATATGTCACAGGACTATGGATTACGAGGTCCGCGATTCGAGTCCCGCCGCGGCACTAATCTCCTTTTGCATATAATATTTTATCCAACTTATTTGCCCGACTAGTGTGTAACTTATGCTACACATAATATGGTGAGAATTGGGTGAATTTCTGATTGGGTAAATTTTAGTTGGTTAAAAGTTGGGTAACTTCTTTTTATCCAACACTGGGTAAATCATGCAAAATCTTGAATTTACCCAACAGTTGTTTGGACACATAATCGCTCTCATGTTGGGTAAAAATTGGGCAATTTTTTTGCCCAATATTTGTTAGAGTGTACTCAGACATCAGCACCGTACTATTGCTGTTATATTTTGTTTGTTTGATCATTGCTAGTGTACTGTCCACTCTTTCAGGCTCAAGGTTCTCGGTGTTCAAAATATAAACAAATTTGTAATTTTGTTTTTAATCATCTTCAAGCGTCACTCAAATCCAAAGGCACGCTTTGTGCTTAGAGCACGCTTTGACGTGAAATGGATAATGACAATATTTACGTTTAATTTGGCTATTTGCAGGAAATCGGCTAATTAATGACCGTGTTGGTTTATATATGCAGGTCAATTAATTACATATCCTGATTATATTCTCGCATGACAGAACGAGTATTCTAGGCCAAATTTCATCAAAATTATCCGACAGAGGACAGTTTGCTGTCACCATTAGGCCTACGTCACAATAAGCTGTTGTGACGAAGGTACTGTGCTGTTCATCTTCACTATCCATTTATTCGATTATTTTTATTATAAATTACATCATGATAAGCAATACATTTTGAAGAATTCTGAATTAAACTTTATAGGACTACGTATCACATAGTGTTTCTCTTTATCATGTCGGGACATTCGCTGGTTCTAACGCAAGAACATCCGCGTATTCTATTTTTGTTCAAAGGACAAATCTTATTACGTTTTATTAAAAGGATTGGATTTGAACTTGGGGAAAGCACATTACCTGGCTAATGGTAAATACTATGTTCCATATATAGAAACACCCAGAATAGCTTTATCATGTACTTGTAGACTGACCTGTAATAAATTATAACACTATTATCATTTCATGGTTAAGATAATGGTCTTAAAAAGAACACAATTTATTGGGAATTCGTCTGAGAAGGCGTCAGTGAGAAGTAGGGCATGTTTCAATTGCCTTGGGCCATGTAGCAATACTTTAATAGGATACAAAACTTAGCTAAACATTGTAACTACTATCCATTATGACGTCATAGAATAACGGTGCTCCGTTATAAACGGATTATCGTGTCAATTAGCCGATACACCCTAAGTCACTATCAGCATCGTTCGATACTCTCCTCTTAATCCCCCGGCTCGGGTTCGCAGTATTGAGGGGACGGGTATATCGGATTATCGATTAGTCTTGAGTGATCGCCGCCTATGTCAACTGGCGGGTTTTAATGCATGAATATTTAATTGATTTGAATAATGGGATAGGTGTGAGAGAGGGCGGTGTGAATACAGGGACCTTTGTAAGAGGTGGCGTATGTATTGTAATGGTTGGTATTGTGCGACCCCTCAGGGTTACATATTGTCAGTGTGTTGGGTATCAATTGCTACAAAGGTGTGGAAATTGGGATGTTGTTAAAGATATCACAATGGCCCGAGGAGAGGAATAGTCTACCTGCGAGACATTGTCTGGTATGGTTTCACATGTTATCAATCGATGTGCTGCACTTTAACAGGAGAGTGAGAGAGAAAAAAAAATCACATTTGTAATGTCCTGAAATCAAACAATGATCTTTTACCGTAGGACTATCCAACCGTTTAGCTTCAATTTATTTTATCAAAATGAATACAATTACGACATACGTAATGTTCTTATTTCCAACTAACAATGGCAAATGGATGCATCGCGACGGTAGATATGAGTACTGAAAATGTACTACTGCTAAAATACTTGATAAGTATTAATGTATGCTTGTAGGATATTTTAAACCAAACATGGTGTACATACATTTGGGTGTATGTCTAGCTCCTTGTCACGTGATGTAGCTTATGTAACCATGACTTCATAGACAAGTTCAGGCATAATCACGATGACAATGTTACTACTATATGTCAGGGAAATCGGATCATTACATTAAACTCGTAAGGGTGTTGTGGTCTAGTGGATAAGTCCCCGGACTGTGAACAACAAGATACGGGGTTCGAGTCCTGCCTCGGCACTAATGTCCTTTGGCAAGATATTAATCTAAATTTACCACACTCGACCCAGGTATAGGCTATTATTAAATTAGATACCTGGTAGGATTCATTCCTTGAATGCAGTGAGCGCTACGGTTGCCGGAGATAAAAAGCAGGGGTAATAATATCAAAAGTCTGTTGGAATCGTATATAGATACGCTTTATCATACTGTGATTTGCGTTATACAAGAACAGCACAATTATATTAGTATTATAATTCAACTGGAAATAATTTGTTTTGGTCCCCTCTATTCTCACCGCATTGATAATAGCACACCATTTAAAACCCTCTCCAGATTCGCTGAATCAAATTGAATTGAATATAAATTCTATTTAATTCGAGGAAGGCATTGATACCTTCATTTTAACTCATATCAAGGATAACCTTTCAATTATGTTGGATTATCGAACTCTACTCATAGGCTCACATTCCTTTATGAGAAAGTGCGTCGGTCCCTAGCATTGTGAGGTTAACAATGAATCTTTCTCATCGAATGTCGGGATAATTTAATGAGTGGTTGAATCTTGATGTCTCTATTATTAGGTGATGTGCAGCAGGTCTGTAGATCGTAAAAACACATTTTTTTCACGCGAATGTTTAGCCCATGATTACTGGAGGAGTGGGCGCCTTTGGATGTTTGAAACAGATAAATGTTACCGGCTGGTTGTGCGTATTACAACCAACACGAAACATCCAACAAAAAGCCAACATCGGCATTGGCTGGAATAAAACGTATAAGGCGCTATCTCGTTTTTTCAACGGCTGGTTCAAATTATCGAATATTTGTGGGGCACCACAAATATTAGAAATCACTATATGTATGGATATTTCAGCCGTCTCTGAAACCGATTTGGATCAAACAAAGATGATTTTGTAATTTTAATTATATGTTCTTTCGAATTTGACACTCAGTTTTCATTATCTCATGACAAAATATTTTGTGTAGCGCCCTCTGCAACAAAACCCAACTATCCCTTTAATCAGATTAATTCGCGTTACGGAGACGATCATTTTTCTTCTTTCCGGTTCATTTTGAATGCCTTTTCATCTTTTCGTTGCAGGGTCACACAATGCAATTAAAAACATAGATGTTAAGTTCTTCAACATTTATTTATCACGAGTCAATGACCTTATGTAAACAATTTATCACTTGATTTTCACAATCACGTATGATCTAGCCAACATGAGTAATGCAATTTAACGACGGAGAGTGAAGCAAATACTAATGATTCGACTCTCAAGTGCTGAAGTAGGTATGGCAGGCAAGAGTGTAATGCTATACCGTCGATCTCCCTCTCTAATCTGGTCTATTTTTACTCTGTCTGTAGCAGTCTGAGTTGGACTGATAAAGAATGTTTCTTAGACTTTTAGACACAGAATATAGTAGAAAAAGATAAATACAGGCATGTAAAAGCATGTATTTAAATCCAAAATTTATTTTTAATTATTGGTTGACCTCACCATCATGGAGCGGAATATCCTCGAATAAACGTACCCAACACCCAAATGTAGTTCTGATCTTTAATATATATATATACAATTATGTGTGTGTGTGTGTGTGTGTAGGTAATTGGGTTTTCACAGACGTGTATCAATTAGATATGAATATTTACGATTGGGGACCGACCTTTAACGACACGATCCGAAATATAAACATGTACTATATGGGCGAGGGTGTGCGAGGTTATACTGAAATAGATATAGAATAATATTAATGCTGCAAATTTCTATTGTACAAGTAACACAATTACATTTCTTATAGTACGAGTAAATATAGTGATTGAAGGCATGTTTTATCAGAATTATATGTATGGTTCTATGCAGAGTCTATAACGTTTAACACGGTGGTAGATTCCCTAGTTGGGTGTTAGGTATTACGGTGTTAGATTTAACACATAGTCCAATATATGCGAATGGGGATGTTTCTTGTCGGCCGAATTAATGTTAAACAAGTATTCATATTTCTTTAGAACATATTTAGATCCATTATAGATCTCTGCATGATCGTGATAAAAGAGAACTAAGTGATACTAACTTGAATCAATCTCAATAAAGTAAAATAGACTTCAACAGCGCCGCTGAACAGAAATTGATTAAACAAGTCAATACATTTCATTGATGTATAAATGCAGTGTGTGTGAGAGAGAGAGAGAGAGAGAGAGAGAGAGGGAGGGGAGGGAGGGGGGGGGGGGGGGGCTAGGGGAATGAAAAAGAAACCCCTTTAAGCCATACCGCATGGTCACATGGGAACCTGTTGGTACGTTATTGATTCTCACGTGAAAACACGATAATTGAAACCACGTGACTGACTATGATGGGATACCAGGCTTCCTGTAGATCATAACATCGTCTGGCAAGTGGTCAATAATAGAAAAGCCTCCAGCTAATCACTGTTTCCAATTTTCCTTTCCAATATTTCGTCCTTGTTTTCACGAAGTGACGGTAGTGAGGAAAATCGTAACGCAAAGTGAATGCAATTTTTTTTCACTACCGTCACTTCGTGAAAACAGCGACGATATTTTGTGATTCAGTCTTGGCCCGAGGACCTCTCTAAGGAACCTGTGTTCAGCACTTGTTTTTATATTGGCCTTTGTTCATAGACTAAAACTTAAATTGCTTTCAGTTTGGAAATGTCCCAGATTGTGCTTTTCAACTTTCACCTGAAGAAAACAGTTCGACCTTGCTCCTGTATTATCGATATTCATGTATCTATGAGCTTATGCACCCTTTTCCCAGTTTATAATTATATTACAGGGGCTGTGATTTGTAACATAACGTTCACAATAGATTTATTTAAGTATGTAGGCCTTCAATCTTTGGACTACCTCCATGAAAAAAGAAAGAAAAAAAGAATGAAACAAACAAGCAATTACAACATTGAGATAATAGAGAGAGAGAGAGAGAGAGAGAGAGAGGGGGGGGGTAGCGGGTGGGTATTGACTCAGTATTAAGCTATGCCTGTGGTGTTTCATTTAATAAATGTTATTTAAAGTAAAAAATAAACAATAACACTTTACCATCTTCAGTAGAAAGCACGTAGTTTAGTCAATTATTGAAAAGTGTACGTGACTTATGTACATAGGCCATACAAAGGGAACACAACATGACTGTGTGTAAAATGTAATATACAGGTCACAATCCACTGACCAAATTGTCAATTTGAGAGTCGCTAAGACGTAATGATTTCCTTTTTTAAGCATTCATACTTTTCTTATTATTGGTCCGATCGACTTTAAACTTCCGTCATTCTGATTCTTTTATTTTCTGCCTTCAGATTAATGAACTTATTACATAGGTTTGATTGCCCTTTAAATCCAGGGTTGCTCCTCAATACACGATAACCACGCTACTTTTCGACCTATACAAATTCAGGTTACAAGGTTACAGTCATGCATTTCGAATTTGTATGATTTTTTTATATACAAATGTGATATCAAGGAATATCTTAGCTGGATCAAACGGAGCTTGTTAATTCTTATAGCTATCAGCAACAAGATAAAAGTTGATGTAAGGTCACACTTTAATAGCAGTCAGTCGATTTTGGATGGGGAACTCTCCCCATTAGCAATGATGAATACATTAATGCAGTCAATACAGAAACGTAGATAGTCGACTATATAATATATGCTCGTTGTATGATTGATAATATACGCTACTAGATAGAGCCAGTAAGTTGTCCATTAGGTCACCTGCAAACAGTGGTAGGGTATTAAACTCGTAAGGCTCATAATATATTCGCCAACGCATTGTCCAGAGTCGATGGCGTAGCAAGGGTCTAGACATTTTAGGGGGCACTGGTTTCATGGGGGGGGGGGGGGTCCATTTGTAGGTGCGTCAAAAATGAATGAACTAATGTGGGACAGGAGAGATGTGAGAGGGATTATTTTCACCCTGACGTTCCTTTCCCGAACTCCCTTTCTTCTTTCTTTTCGAAAACGACAAGATGATGGCAACGGTCGTATCATACATTATTTAAAAAAAACCTCTCTTTCTCCTTCCACTTTCTCCCTATCTCTTTATCATAATGTCTCTCTGTCTGTCTGACTGTCTTTCCTTCTCCCCCTTACTCCCTCTCTCTTCCCCCTCTTTCTCTATTTCTCTATCTCTCTCCCCCTCTCTCTCTCCTTTTGTCCTCACTCTCTCCCTCCCTTCATCACGCTCTCTCTCTCTCTCTCTCTCTCTCTCTCTCTCTCTCCCTCTGTATCTCTTCCTGTCTGTCCCCCTTCCCTCTTTTTCTCTAATGTTATTGTTCTTGTTTTCCTACACTATATATATATATTTGGTTGTTGTAGGGGGCGGGGGGGGGGGGTGCGTTGTCCATCCCTCCCGCATATAGCTAAGCCCTTTTCAGAACTCAATCCAAACCACATCCGCACCATGTAGATGTCAGATATGTTTAATGAATGATTGGTTGAGCAAGGGATCCTATCTATGGAGAGGATCCCACTGATTGTCATCAATTATTTCGAGAGAAATGTGCCTGATGTGCATCGTTTTCAAGTGTCCTTGTCAAATTCACTTCAATCGAACATCCATTGTAGAAGTTAATAGATACGATAGAGGTAATAGTGGTATATATTACACGCAACATATCATATGTAACTGGGTGTCCTCTCCTGTCTTTACTGCGATGAGAGAGAGATGAAAGAGATGTAGAGAGGAAGTAGGGAGAGAGATAGAGATAGAGATAAAGAGAGAGAGAGAGAGAGAGAGAGAGAGAGAGAGAGATGGGGGGGGAAGGAAAAGGAGTAGGGCAAATTACAAACGAGAGGAATGCATGAGATGGAAATAACCACGTGTGAAATTTGTACAAGTTAAGCTATATCAAGTTTCAAATTCCAAGTTTATTTGTATCACATTTTACAAAAAATATAGACATACATATAAAATAGAAATTATATTGATACGTGTAGTATGAACACGTTTCAATGATTGCGTTCTCAATTCATATGATAGAATGTGAGGAACCTATTGAAAAGCAGATTTTGTACGTCGAAAAAAAAATTGTAGCAGTAGAGAAAGACGTAATTTTGATTGGGGAATTTAAAACACAATGAAATAAGGAATTTGTCAGCACCAATAACCAGATTCTCCTGGTTGAAGGAACTCGGTTACATTGTTCAGATGAGAGAAAATGGTGCCAAAGTAGTGACCTCAATGCTAAAAGAACAATTAAAGATAATCTGAAAGTTTGAGTGAAAACAGACCATTATTATTTTTTCTTCACTCTGTCCCATTTACTATTTTTTTTCTTTCCTATCAACCTTCTGTTATATAAAATGTAATTTTCATAATAATATCTATGATGTTCTTTCGGTAACTGTGTTAATTTATTATGGGCGTTCCCAACTCAAGTTATGCTTTCCGGGTTTTCGCCACCTTCCGTATCTGAATTATTTACTATATACTCTATGTTGAAATAATTGTTACATATATCATGTATATATACATTATGTTTCATATTGTACTGTTGAGAAGGAAATAAATACAAAATACAAAATACAAAATACAATTGGGAAAAAAAGATCTGATTGATTCCTTAATTCTCCCAAATTTGTTATTACAATTAAGATACATTTTAGGTGAATTTAAATCGTCGTAAAGCAATTAAAGTGCTCTATATACTATTCCAGACATTCTAGTGTGGACAGATTTTTAAAAGCCTGTCTTATCTTTTATTTTCATGTAAAATCGGTTGGGATTTTTTTAAAATGAAAAATGAGCTTTTATGAATATTTATGAGATAATTTTTCGTACGACTTTCATCAGCGAGGTATTACCCAAACCTGATCGATAGAACTTAAATCAATAAATGCTATTCATTTTGGTCATCCCATCTCGCTCGGAATGGTTTATCAAATGGTTAAAGAGCAGAAAGAATGTTATGAATCGCGGTAAGACTGAAGAGACCATTTTACATTTGTTCTGTCGCAAAAAGATGGTTCTGTTTTGTGTGTACGAATCATCAACGACAGTATCCCAATTCTTAAAGATGCAATGTAAATCTGTGGTGAAGAGTATTGGAAAGGGGGGGGGGGGGTGTATTAACCATCTTTTGCTGATGCCACTTTCTATACATACCTTTTAACTGCACTGTATGTCCTTTTCCTATATACCTCCTAATTTGCCCGCACCCTTCCACTCACTCATAATCGTGCACACACAAACACCCTCTATCCTGTTCACTCTCTTCCTTCTCCCACTCTCTCCATCACCTGCTCTCTCCATATTTCTCTCCCTCTTCCCCCTCTCACTCTCTCTGTCTTCCATTCTCTTCAACCCTCTCTCCCTCTCATATCCTCTCTATATCCTCCCCTTTAACTTCCTCCCCATCCCCCGTTTGGCACTTTCTCCATTCCTTCTTTCTCTCATCAAATCACTAAAATCACTCTGATTTTTAACTTCTCTTTGCTCAATTTTCATGCATTCGTCACGTTTGTGCTCTTAAGAGTTCATGATTTTTAAAGATTCAGTCAAATTCGCCGCGCATCGATCGACCTTGCTATTGAAGGGATCGTTTGGAATATATGTAAACGTTAATATTCTCTAAACACGGAACTGATGTTCAAAATGATGTAATTTAATAAATAATGTCATTCGTTTGTTTACTCCTTTGTTTGCACAGTATGATAGCTTACAAAAGCTTACATTTCATTAGAAACTGCATACAGCAACAGCATGTACAAAGCAAACTCTACACGAAATTTGGCCAACTGGGTCCAATGGGTAACAGTTTAACGACTGCATCTTTTTGTGACATGTAAATGATGTGAAGTATGTTGTGTCCGAATGCAACCAAGATCGCCAAGGTCTTTGTACAGAGGGCTGTACTCCCGGCCCCCCACTCAGAGGTCGGAATGACCGCATGCGTGTTGCCAAAATGTCCCGCAAAGGGGTATTTTTCGTGCGACAAAGTCCGGCCCGAGAATTGTAAAAAAAGGGGTGTATTTGACTTTTCACCCGAAGAGTTCTTTAAAAGGGGGGTGTTTTTCTTTTTTTCTCTCATCTCTTTGCACTCCTGAGAAATTATTCCGAATTTAGGGGGGTACATTGAGCATTGGGCATACGCATGGTCATCAACGCTAGCTAATTTAGATACTATCAATATTCCAAAATTCCGTGACGCCCATCTTTGGGCAAAACACCGTTTGGGCTATTTTAATAATAATAATGTGTGAGATTTTTAAGGCGCCAAATTTTATTTCTGTAATCAAAACACTAGATATAAAGTTATGTATGCGGGTACCTCGCTGCCGAATACATGAATACAAAACTTATATGGGCCGTCACCTCGATGCACAAAATTAATATGAGGAACTTCGCACATCTCATTGCCCACAAAGTCCTGTTTCTAAATGTTACGAGCAAGTGAAGCGAAAGAGCCAGGTCAAAAGGTTTTTTCTATAAACATGTACATGTAAAACATATCTGATATTTAGGCACCTTTCTGCTCGAATAAGACGATATTCAGACACATCCCCGTCAAATAGGATATCTGTCCACCTTGGTACCCAATTATGTAGGCGCTTAGCCAATTTTAAAATCTACCTTTTCTTATAAATGTAGTGAGCTAGCGAAGGAAAGAAAAAGACTTTAATAATCTTTAATATGTTATTATCTCATGAAAATACAAAGCGGTTTTTAACACCTAGTTTTCACGAAATTGACCTTATTTCCAAATGACTATTTAATATAACTAAAACAATTCTCGGCACCCCAAGGGATATCTTGCGGCACCCGGACGGCACCCCGGTTGAAAAACACTGTTCGTACATGTTATAAACATCGAGAAAAGAACCGTGCCCACTGCTCGGATTGTTCGACTTTAAACATAAATCGAATGGTTTCTATATAATTTTAAAAAAAATTACATTACAATGTGACTGCATGAACATGACATTGATACTATGAAATTGATACGATATATTTCCCCCTAGTATAGTACAGAAGTAGAAAATGTGTAAGAAATAAAGGTATCATCCTGATTACATGATAAATTAAATAAGATATAAAAGGTGTACATTGAAAGCCTGAATATTAAATTGCTTGTAGTTCTCTAGTTTAAAAGCATGTTAATTAGAGACAACGGCTTGCAGAGAACGATAAATAAAGGAAGGGATAGAGCGCTGGTTTTCTGAATACCCCATACTACGACCCCACCCTAATCAACTAAAACCCCTTCGGCTTGCCCTCTAGCATGTCTACATCTGATGAAGATGCTGAGAGGAGAGGCTCTCTATCATCTCATCAAGAAGAAGAGAAATGGTCTGACACGTCCACGGCTCATCTCGACCTTCAGCGGGTTCAGGTGCTTAACACGACTCGACTTTCAGTCAACTGTTCATTGCACTCTACCCGAAGTGTATTCAGAAAATTTGCTTTGATAGAGAAGCGTGTTTATGTGTGGGCGAGGGTGTGTTTATGTGTGTTGGTGCATAAGGGTGTGCGTGTGTATATGCACGGAGGGGGGGGGGGGGGACTACTGACGCTTGTTTTGTTGTTGAACTAGTTCAATCTCTAAGCTTTTTAAACATAATCATTTCTCAAATACGTTGTCCCTTTATATATTACATAGCGAACTAAAATACGAAAAAGTAACCGAAAGTGCCTTCCATTCAATGGTCACTCACGAATACAAATACGAACCATGGTATGTAATAGAGATTGGTGTCATTTTCTAATTATTGCTTTGGTAACGGACCGTAATAGCTCGGAGGATGATTGGCAGGTTTATACAGGTTTTTTTTTATCGTTTGCTGTGACTATTGTAAATGTGTTATTGGCATAGTCATACATTCTAAAAAATTGCATTTACCCTATTTTACCTATGACATGATAAAATAAATATTTTCCTTAATTGGTGCCATAAAATATATAACTTTTCTATCGGAGATTCGAAAGTGAATTTTAAATCACTATATATATATATATGTTTGATCCTATGTTTGACCTCTTGTATGTATGTTTAATCTCACTCTTATCTTATTTGTTATTATTATATATGCATGATTTATTGAATAAAGAACAGATGTATAAGTTGTGTGTTTATTATAAGTTTTGGTAAATAATTGTTAAGTCAGAATATGGTGCGCTTAGAGACACCAGTATTAAGCGCCTTATAAATATTGTTTATTATTATTATTATATATAAATGAAAGTATTAACGGTAAAATACATGAAATGTATCCTTTTAATGCCACACAGGAGAGAGCTTCACCTTAATAACATATTTTTTCATTTTCATTTCAGAAACTTACATTATTATCAAATATTATCAAATATCTATGTTTGGCATAGCCAAACAAGTAGTCAAACTTCAATTTCAAGATAGTAGTACTTGTGGGTGTATGTTTTGCCTCACTTATTGGATTCAGGCACATTCACATAATCGTTATTGCTACCTTTTCTCCATACAAAACTTGTCATCTGTCATATTTTTTCCTGTTGATTATAACCGTGTCAATTATATAAAACATGTAACATCACTATAGATCATTCATCTTCTGTCATTTTTGATTGACCTATTTATCCTACGCAAATAGTCAGATCGGATACTCTCTTTGCTAAATAGTGTATATGGAATTACTGCTATGATGGGGATAGTTGTTTGTATAGGCTTAAGTGGACGTTACACCCTAATATAACCCCGAGGCGTGCCGAGGGGTGATAGCAGTATGTAGCGACACCGAGAGCCTTTACAAACAATTATGTCTCGTATATTAAAGTAGTCTTTATATCTTTTATATACCGAATTCATACAAAAATCTACAGAGAATTCTTACCTTATCATTTTTTTTGAGTAAAAACTGGTTAAAACATCACAGAAAATCTTCGCTGGAAAGTTGCCTGAATGATACAATCATTCGGGAATCCACACACACTGTGCTGTATTTTGTATCCGCGCTCGCACAAAAAAACTGTTTACACGTAAACCAATGGGGATCTCACCAAAATTTAATGCAGGCATCTTTTATAAGACTATTGACCGGTAGGCGGGCATGGCTAAAATCACGACTCCAATTTCGACCAATCAGACGGCTAGATTTCTAAAGAGAGGTATATACAAATTTCTATACGATGAGACGCTGGAATAATGCTATACTAGCCTTTTGGTTCAATCTGGAAGGTATGCTTAGATGTCAGCAGATGGAGTGCAATGGGCGGTCTTGAAAATATGACGAGCATTTGCCCGAGTGTTTCCTGTTTGATTAGCACTCAGAAATGTTTCGAAGCAGCCAGCAGCAAATTAGAATGTGTTTCAGAACAACAACACTGAGGTGTGCAGACTGCAGAGTGTTTATAAACCGGATATTTGCTTTTCATTTAGCGATTTTATTCCCTAGCTAGAAGAAAATTTATTTGAGTTATTAGGAGGCATGAACCCTACCCCCTCTCTCTGGATAATAGATAGATCCGGACATTACCGTTAGTGCCAGTGCTTTGCAAATGATTAATTTCAACTGGTGTCATTCTTCAGATCAAGCATTAGCCATCGGTCACATGGTATTCAATCATGACGAGCTGTGGCGAAGCGATGGCAATCACTAGGGGGGGGGGGGGTCGTGCCTCTCAGTCAAATGGCGCAAAAGAAAAAAAAGCAACTGTGGTTAAAATTGAAGGAAAAAAGTGAGAGGGCAAGAGAATCGTGAAGAGAAGACTTAACGACCTCCTACATCCTTTCATTAGCCTCGCTAATTTGCAATAAATCTACCATGTTCAATGCCCCCTCCCAAAACGTGCAGGTGCGTCCTCAATTTTTAGACTCATGTTCATAACCCCTTCCCCAACTATGCCGGTGCGTCCTCAATGTTTAGACTCATGTTCACCCCCCCCCCCACTCCCCATGCATGCAGGTGCGTCCTCAATGTTTAGACTCATGCTCTACGCCTCGTGAGCATGGCCAGGATGAGGAATGGATGCGAGAAGATGGGAGCCTGGATTAGATGGGATGGAAGACATGATGAAGATGATGATGGGAGGTGGGACAGACAATGAGGAAGATAGATTGAAGGATACATGAGACGTGGGAGGAAGAATAGGAGCACATTAGGCTCATGATCCACGCCGATGGCGTAGCCATTGATGGAATTGAGCATCTCTATCAAACTGAAGGAAAAGAAAATGACCGAATGGGGAATGATAAGATGAAAAATGAAGGGGTCATTACATAGGAGATTGGCAGAAACAAAAGTCCAACGGGCGAAATGCGCATGGTGTGAGAAAGAACGGATTTCACCTTTGAAAAGGATTCAAATTTAATGGCTCATGACTAAGGTTATTGAAAAGAAGGATTGATAAGAAAATGAAATGAAATGAAAGAAGAAAAGAACAATAGAAAGAAACTGAAATAAAAGTCAGTAAATAAGAAGAGGGTAAGAAAGAAAGGAAGGAAGACTAAAAAGGGGGAAAGCCTCGGATTATCAAGACGCTAGAAACGGATGGTAGGGTGAGCCGGTGAGGGAGAAAAAGGGGTGAGTTTGGACCGTTAACACATGGTTAAATGTTTGAAATATTCCGTGGATGTCGTTGAACTCCTGGCGAGGCGTTGATTCGTGCAAGAGGCCCCAGACCTTTTCTTAACTATTGATTTCCTATTAGCATTGCCATCAATGTTTTCTAGCAGTGTGTATTAATTTGCAAGAAATTTAACAATTTAAGAAAAATCCCAAGGGAAAAAGTGATCTAGGACCTTCCATTCCAAACTTCAACTACCTTGAGGTCATAATGGGTTAAAGAGCAACCTTAAATCCTATTTGTTCACTTTTGCGTTTTGAAGACAGACATTCATTCATTCTTTCAATTGTGTATGTTTTCTTTCTTATGTAAATGTACACGATTCCTTTGTCATGATGTAATGTGTTCCTCAATATTTTGAAGCGCGTTGAGTATTTAATTAGAATGGATAATGGCGTTATATAAATCTCATGTATTATTATTATTATTATTATTATTAACAAAGTTGTATACGGATTCAATAACGTTGGATCTCAAGCAGTCAGTCGGTTTCAATGCGTCTTGATCAGAGAGGGAAAGGAAATTTCATGTTATTCTTTTAAAGTCCCCTGGACAAACGCCCCTCGATTAGTACATATTATTGCATAATATTTCTGAAAATATAACACGATCGCAAAAACCTTCGTGTCAACCGAAGGGAACTTTGATAGGCTCTTCCATCAACTTTGAAATGTGCGAACATTTTTACAAAGATGTATGACGTACATCCGAACACGTTTTCTACAGGATATAAAAAGCAATTGAAATCGCCTTTGAGTTGAAATTGAATGTCTGAACAATCGTTTTGTAGGAATGAGAAGTTACTAGCGTATTGATCTGGAATAAAATCGAACTTTACTTTCTAGAATTTAACTCTCATAGGTGGCAAAAATTATATTACGTTTTATAACGCTCTGAAAAACCAAAATAGCCAACCTCGGAAGATCTTTCTCGTTTATAGACTGAGATGGCACTTTGAATTGTCAGTTCTCCATCTTTTTCGACGTCTGATATTTGCACCAGGGTCTGTTTTCTTAGTACTTAAGATAAAAATTGCAGACTACCAAGAAACTTCATGTCTACCAAGAAAACATGTTTACATTGATGAAAAACATGACTGCATGTGTTTGGTCTCTGGTCATGCGATTGCATTGTGAAAGAAAAGGTGTGGAATGGATCAGAAAAAAGTGTTCATGTAGCATGTAAGTATTGATGTGTACAGCAAAGTTCTGGAGGCATCAAAATCATAAATTTGGCTCAGTCGTGGTAAAGTAACAAGCACTGTACACAGAAAGATGTATATGGGACTACATAAATGGTGTCGGGGCTGCTTACCTTGATTTCATTATTTTCCTATGCTCATTACTCAGCCAGTATACATTTTCTACCAATTTTGTTTGGCAAATGACATTTATTTGTAATCTTGAACATTCAGTGTTAGTTTTGTTTGATTCTGTGAGAATACACTTTCTTTTTTTTAACCAGAACTCAAGTTTATCTTTAAAACCCGGAAAACCTTGCAAACCGTTGTTACAAGAATGTCCCTGCTTGCTGTTTACCTCGTATCGAGTTATATGTATTCCATTCGAATGGAATAATCAAAGCATTCTTTTCAATACGTGTCTACCACCTCAGTCTAAAGGATACCATGACAGGTATTGTCGGTCGTCAAAATCCACTGAGTGTGAATTGAATGGAGGTGTTCCGTCTGGTTGAATGAAACCTGGCCAGATTTAGGCACCTACCTGAGAAAACCCTTGTAATCAAAATGACACTCATGACAAAGTTCTTTGAATCTCGGAAGCGGTGATTTCAAAGGGATGACGATGGAGTGTTTTGTACTTTTTACCTTTATTCACTGTGAGGTGCTTGAACACCTCAATCGATGCACAAACACACATACATGAATCTTCTCTCTTATATTAATATGCATTATTTTCCAAATAAATAGTTTACGACTTGTCAGATTCATGAAACGTTGTTTCATTTCGGGATCAAATCATACTAAATGAGTTAACCCCTCTTAAAATTATAATTCATGTAATTAATACCCCCTTTACTCAATTGACTCTCATTCCTGTTTTCTTCAGATATACCTCGTTGACACTGTCTTGCCCGTAATTTGGTCCCGCACTGCCCCGCTCTGTGGCGTGCCAATGCGTGCCAATTAGTGGCTCGCAGCGGCACGCAAGGTCACGTCTAATTTACGAATAGTTCACGAAATGCGTAACCACCAGAACACGCATTCGTAAACTATGCGCATGGCATGCGAAAACTGCGCCGGAAGTATGCGCAGCCAATGCGCAAATTGTGCGCACATTAGTCGTTAACTAGTCGTGAACATGCGTGCCACTAGGCCGTCGGAAACGCATCGGCGCGCACTGTCAGGACTAGGCAGCGCATAGTGTGCACATAGTTCACGAAGTGTTCACGAACGTTGCCAAACAAAATTGTCGTGCCAAAACTTTGAACATTTTGACAATTCTGTCACGCATTACACGCACTGCCCGCATCCGCAGGCATCCTCCCGCACGCTACCACGAATACTTCCCGCATTGGCACGCAAGAGTATTATTGTCTATGCACAATCTATGCGCAAACCAAAATGCGGGCAAGTGTCACCGGGGCATAAGATTGATCAATCAAATCTATCAGGGTAAGTAAAGACTTTGCACATTTTAGTGATCGTGGTGTTGAATAACTCATGCACTGAAGTGTGGCATCCATCAAGGTGTTATACAACAGAAATTGCTGTCGTATAAGGTGTGGTACATCAATTTTTTCTTTGGTGAGTGTGGGCGGGGGGGGGGATTAATGTGACAATTTTCCTTGTCTGGATGTAAATCAACAAGTTTTGTAAATTATTGAAGAACCCCTCGTCTTTATTTTATTCTATTTAAAGCCTATCTGCACTAGTTTGGCCAGGGGGATTAGACCGCCCTTCATGGTCACTGATGGGTGGTTATCTCATCAAATCAGCTCTCAATATTAACGTTTAGAAAAAGGAGACCATGGGGATCAACGGGTACCGCTTTGTTGGCTATATAGAGGGCGCAAGTAGCTACAAGTAGTTAGTGTCCATAGGAACACTACAAGTAGTGCAGTCCCGTTTTGTATTATTTGTTTTGATGTATCCGAAATTTGTACATTCCTATCATTAAAATGTTAAAGCTGTGCGCACGTTTTCTGCTAATAGGTACATATATGAATAAAATATAGATTCTGTTGTTGACATTTTCGGCTGTATTGCCCACCCCCCACGCCCACAATTATTATGATCTTGTGACGCCGCGGATGGGTTGTGATTTTGTTTGCAGTTCGTTCTAGACTTCATCTGAACTCTGTAAGTAATCCTGTCAATGTACTCCAACGCGTGCTCTCAGACGTTTAACTGTGTCACAGGAAATTAGAGAAGGGAGTATGGGAACTGTATACGGAGACAATAGTTTAATCAGTGCTTTAATCCATTAAAATGCGTAATTTGAAATAACACCTAGAAACTAAAGACACAAATCAATATGCATCTTCGATTTCTTCAACACAAGGAGTGAATGGCATGGGTGATGTATATCAAGTTGAGTGATAAAGATATCTTCTTCTTTTCAGATGATGGGATTATTCGATTTTTTTTTTTGGAGGGAATTTAACAGTTTGAAAACAACGTAACCTCAGTACAATTGAAAAGGAAAAAATCGAAGAGATATATTTCTCCAGATTCGAGTGCCTTTACAATGAATATACGTATAACATTAACAAAAAGTAAAACATTAGCAACAGACAAAAGTAATGATTCAATTGTTAAATTCGCCCGTTATTGAAAAATAGCATAATAGACAGATTAGAAATCGCGGGAGTACTTGAATCACTATAACAGATTCCGAAGAGTTCGTTCCTCTGCTCTGAGTTTTGTTTATTCTAGTATTATATGTAAACAAGAATAACGGCAATAATAATGCACCAATGTAGTAAAGATTGAGTTCTGGTAAAGGGTTAACAAAAACAAATTGTCAGCTTCTTAAATTCATTCTTTTTTTATATTAGTGTGAAAGAATGCCATAGAAGTTATGTTCCCCGAAAAGGATTGGTCTACAAATGCCTCTTATTCGCAAAACGATAAATAGCTGAAGTGATTGGACCAGGGAGTTGGGATTGTACCTGATTGGACCAATCATTCATGCCGATTCATGTCACATGTGTGTAGTCCTATACAAGGGAGGCTCCTGGTATATAACTAAAGCTGTGTGCAGTGTTTATGCATTTTCATCGAGACTGAGTCACTTTTTTTTGTTTTCGATGATCCCCAAACCTCAAAGGAAACGCTTGTTTTTGTTCAGTATAGATGTTCAACCTTTCCCCAATTGCTTGGAGACAATTACACTCACAATGTAGTTGCATGATCAGAACTCAAGTTTATCTTTAAACACCGTGATAGAAGGCTCAAGGTGAAATTCCTAACACCTGTCTTTGTTTAATAATAAACTCATTTCTATGAATGTTTAATCATTAGATCAATCACCGCAAAATGCCTACTTAACTTGATGGGGACGTAGAACTCCATTAAATACCAATAATTTTGTGATTTCTGGGGTAGGGGACTCTCTAGAATTTACTAGCAAATTGAAAAGAAAGTTTTGTTATTTTATTCCCTTTTAACATTTAGACACGAAGAGTACGATAACCTTTGATTTATACAATATAAGCGCGTTCGAAAAGACTCATGAAATCAGTAGGTGACACACGAGACTATTGCAATTGTATGTAATTATTTGTTGTTGTTTTGTGTGTGGGGGGGGGGGGGGAGCAGAGGGAGGGGGTGATGGGAGAGGTCTTTTCGATCATGTCATTAGCTCAGTTAAATGACGAGATTCATTTTTCTATAGGTGCCTATAATTATCTCATTATATCTAACCGGCGCTTAAGAACGCCCTTTAATATTTTTTGCGAATGGCCACACAACAACGCGGCGATCACCATGATGGTCGTAAAGAGTTTGTTTGCAATAAAACATTCCGATTAAAAGCCAGGGTAATCAACTACATCAGAGGGAGATAGTGGAAGAGAGAGAGAGAGAGAGAGAGAGAGAATATAGGCCTAGATCATTTTCGTTAATCTTCATCCTTTAATTTGCACTTATTTAAAGTTGAATTCGCACTTGTCTCAGTTTAATTCAGTATCATGTGTTATTTATTTTGTAAACTTGGTTATATAGTGGATTTATTTAGAGCGTGGTATGTGCTAGTTATTCGTATTATATAGAGAGATAGATGGAGACGGAGAAACGGATCGAGATACATGAGAGAGATAGAGAGAGAGACAGAGAAAGAAAAAGAGAGATAGATAGATATAGATAGAGAGATAGAGAGAGAGAGAGAGAGAGAGAGAGAGAGAGAGGCAGAGAGAGAAACAGAGAGAGAGAGAGAGAGAGAAAGACAGAGAGAGAGATAGAGAGAGAGAGAGAGAGAGAGAGAGAGAGACTCCTACGCATTGTTGTCCATGAGTCAACCCTGGAGCTTGCCCTAATGACAGTCTCTCCTGCTTGGATACCAGAGCCTCATAGATATCTATTTACCCTGGACAATCAAATTGATGTTCTCTTTCGGTAATACCACTTGTCAGCTTCAATAGCGATCTGTGTCCTCTTCTCAAATGGTATGTCATGATATGAACAGGTTAAAGACAACTTGAGAGCTCCTATAGCATCAAGAGTAGCACCACGTATCAAAGTTGTCTGAATTATATTTTTATTTTCTGCTTTCAATATCTTAAGAATCTTTACGCTGTGGATTTACACGTTAAATTAAATAGATTTTGATGTTTGCCCGTAATCAGGATGAAATTTTGGTCATCTAGCAGTTTTTCATTATAGTAACTGTCGTGACACTCCAAAAGGTATACTTCCTGTGCGTGGCTCATAAACGGTACACATGCAAACCACATTATAACCTCAACTGAAATGCATGCATTTATTCAATACCAAAGGGTTTTCGAATGTCTTTTGATGAAGGAGTTGATATTAGGGACTTTTAGAATGAGTGAACGAGAACACGACGAACGCCGACTGATCATGCGTGTCAACGTACTTAACTGCCCATGTTGGCTACAATTAGAAATCTTTTAGATTGCACTCGACGATATGCATGCAGGAAGTAACACAATAAACATCACGGACAAAGAAAGAGGACATTCCTCATTCTACCCTCAACAAAAGAACATCCCTTCACTGCTAATATGTAAATATGTGTAGAACAGGTGCATGTGACACCTGTTCTACACATTTCAGCATGTAAAGGCGCTTTATATATGTCAATATGTATGTATGTATGTATTGCATGTACTAGATTTAGGAAAATCAAGGTTGACGCATTCTCGATCGCCGACTGAGACCACGTGACGCAGGCGCAGTGCCTTAAAATGACGTCACACGTTGCAGTCAAAGCTCTTGACGTGCATTTCTAAAAGTCCCTATTATCATACGGCTCGTACTCAAGATTTTGTGGGTGATGTCGCAAGACCTATACAAGTCTAAAGAACCTTCACGAAAAGCACACATTGCAACAATTTCTTAGTGAATAATACATTTATACCAACTAAGGAGCAAGGAAACTAGTGTTTAAAAGTTTCTCTCATGTTAGACCGCGGGCCGAGGTGCATTTTCTTTTCATCTCGTGCCTCAAATTTGTATCTAGCTGTATTTTGGTCAACATGTGTAAAAATATTTATTACAGTCACATCTGAAACTCGTCAGTAACAAAACTTGCACATTTTCTGAAAATATCAAAAAACAAAAAACAAATTTGAGACAATTTTTCACTTTCTACGGTAAGAATGACCAATCACAATACGTTGCTGATAGCATGATGTGTGGAGTGACTGGCTTTTGGCCAATCATATTCTTTGTTTTATGCGCACGCCTATGCGACTTTCACTGTGCACTGCGACTTTCACTGTGTACTATGGCGACTTCTGAGTCGTTTGATGCCAGTGAGACGGACAATTCTGAGGCTGGTGAATCCGCTTTCTGTTCCATACATGTCATCGATACTCAGAGCAAGATTATACCATTTAGTGATAAAAGCTATCAAAAGTGTAAGGAGTGTGCAGCTAAGTGGGTAATCGTGGAAGAGAGTTTAGAAAGTGAAGTTGCAGAGAAGTTGCAAGAACACGTACACGAAAGTGAAGGTGTGGGACAAGTCGGTCTTCAGTCATCGACAACAAGCAGGTAAGTTATCACCTAATATATTGGTATAGATCTAGATATCTAGGCCTGCATGAAATGAAAAGTGTTCACATTTTCCCCGAAATAAAAATTGCACTTGAAAAAAGAGCAGAAATTACAAATTTGGTCTAGAGTAGTAGAGAACAGACTAGATCTAGACCTCTGGATTACAGGATAGATTTTCTAGGTCTAGATCTACTACTACTAGACCCTGTCCCTACTACTACTGTCTAGACCCTCTACTTTTTTTCGTCTACAGATAAATTATAAAATAGTCTAATTCTTGACTCTTGCTTGTGTCAAGAAATTAAGCCATTTACATAGGCCTAACTACTTAAACTAGGTCCAGCAGTTCTTGTATTTTATTTTTAGCAGATTGAACTTTAAATTTTAATAGAAATTATTTATTAGTCTACATCTCTCACATTTTCTTTTACTAGGGAGCACCATACTCGGCTTCGAGGATATCATGCTGAATGTTACCGACACTTTTGCAACGTAACGACAATCAGTAGAGCATTGACAAGATTTCAAAGAAGAGAGGTAATAAACAATGATTAAATGCTGCTAAAATAATTTAAACAGTACAGTACAAAGACAAAGAAGAGAAGGAGAGTGTTTGATCTGTGCGTGTGTGAGGCAGTGCAAAAGAAGACACCGGTAGGTGCAATTGTGCAATAATTGTTCTGCATCTACACATTTAGATCTACTGGCGATTTCAAGTTCAGTGTCAAAAGCCACAACACTGAACTTGAAATGAGGCTGGTGTTGGAATTGACCTCGGAAAATATGTTGTTGAATGTTGTCTGCTGAACCGAGTATCATGGTTCGCTTTGACGATTTATTTGTTATTTCCCTATTCCCCAACACAAATCGCCTAGAGATTGGGAAATTTGTGATTTGAAGTTCGGTGTTGGTGTTGGTGATCTTAAGATCATGAACCAAATGATAACGTCACAGCAAAGTTAAGCGAAATCCAATTTACAGTCAAAATGTTTTACAAATCATCAGAGCTATATATGTGTCTATTTTCTAAAGATTAATAACATTTTCTCTTTTGATTTGAAAATACGATTTTAGATTTTACATCCTGTTTGATGAAATTTGAATGCCATTTCTCACTGATTTCACTTTTGTTGTATAGCCTTTTCGCTTGAAATCGTGAGTGGATCACATAAAAGGCGTGACATCACTCCGTATTGAGCTATTTCTTAAGTACAGTCAGTGTTGGAGCTCGGTTCAGCAGCTTGATCCACACTTTCAACACCAACACCACATTGAGTTATATATTCAGAAAATCAGAATGATTTTGATAAAATTGGTTTTAATCAGTATTTTTTCCCCTGTCTGTTCCTTTCTTCCTTCTCTTTTTCTTGTTAAACCCACATATGCTGAGAAGACATCTACAGAAGATCCAGAGGAAGTGTCAGCAAGTGAGGATGCCCCTGCACCCAAGAGACTGCTGCGGTCGAGAGTATCCCATGAAAATCAACCCTCTACCAGCCATGACTTTGATAAGCCGCATGTATTGCCAGTCCATTGCATTATCTGCAAAGGAGCTACGTATATCCGCGAACAGTCTTCTGGTAAACGGAAAGTAGAAAAATTAATTCTTTGTGAAAGAAAAGATGGGGGGCATCTGTTAGAGGCCGCTTTATTAAAGCAAGATGAACAATTGCTTTTACACATACGTGGGAAAGATCTTGTTGCAATAGAAGTAAGGTACCATAAATCGTGCTATTACAGGTATACAAAAGTTGTGAAGAGATGTAATACTTATAAACAGGATACTCAGCAAACAGTAATATATGATAAGTCATACTCTAGTTTCTGCAAAAAGGTAATTGAGGAAAGGATAATGAAAAATAAGGAGATCCTTAGGCTGACTAAGCTGAACCAACTCTTCATCAAGGAAGTCAGGGGAGTTGAAGGATTAGATGCCTCCTCCTTCAAAACCTACCGATTGAAAGCACGATTGAAATCCTCACACCCTGCTCTTTGTTTTGTCAGGCCTTCTAGGAAGGTGGAAAGCGACATTGTATTTGTTGAAAATCTGTCTGTTGAGGAGGTAGTAGAGGATGCAGTTGGAGAAATGACAAGTGAAGAAAGCGAGTGCAATGAAGCTGTGAGTGATGACCCTTCACATGCAGTTCCATCCAGAGCTTATCACCTGAGGGATATGTTCCATGCTGCCCAGGTTGTTAAAGACAGCATCGTCAATGCACCTAACCCAATAGAGTGGCCCCCCACAGCTGATGACTCAACCCTGGACACAGTCGACAAAATTGTGCCTTCTGCACTCTTTAATTTTCTTGCATGGTCAACTGGGGCAAGTTCTGACCCAAGAGACTCCGGAAAGGTTGAGGTGCCTGATGAGCTCCATCCCCGCCTTCTTTCAGTTGCCCAGGATATTATGTTCTTGAGAGCAAAAGGAAGGATCCTTCTTCCCAAGCATTCATCCCTCTCAATGGCAGTTCGTCACTTAACTGGTTCTGCGAAGCTAATTGGGCTGCTGAATGGATTTGGCCATTGCTCTTCTAATTCCTTTGCGTTAGATACATGTTGAGTAATGGTCATTCCCTTTGTCATTCTGGAAAGTATTTGTTCTTCATGTATTTTTTTTTCATCATGACTTGACACTGAAAGTTGTTTCTCAATATGTTAATGTAAGGGAAGAAAATACTTGTAGATGTCGGGAGATAAATGTGTTTTTTGCCTCTATTCACTGCTAAATAAATACATTGTACCATTGTAGGTATAGATTTGAACTGGACATGTAAGTATTTTGTTCCATTGTGAAAAAATATTCTAATTATGCACTATCGGAGGATTGAGATTAAGTAGTTCACAATTTTGTAAATACCATGATTAGTAATTGAAATGTATTCACGTTTAAGTTTATGTTTTATGCTGTACAAATGTGGGTATCTGGCAATTCTTGTTTTTGTCATCAACGTAATGGAGGGAAAATATTGTTAAAAATATAATTAAATCATCAAATCATCAAAGGCAAGTAGCAAGGAAGTTGATTTATGTCTGGTTTCCATGCCTTGTATGAATCAATGATGGATTTTCTCCCTCTAACAGTACACAATGATATTGAACATTTGAAAGTTATCGTATGAATTAATTCTCTGTATTGCTAGTACAGTAGACTTATACTTGTTCAAAATCTGTTGGGGCAGTTTAATAGATTTGGTATTAAGGAATGAGTTTGATCATTGTTATGAAAAAAACAAAAACAAAACTGCCTGGAAATTTCCTTTAAGAGCCAGAAAAGTGTACCTCATCATGAATACAATTTATTTTTCTTACAATGAATCTACTTCATACTATGCATTACGTCTACTGCCCCCCCCCCCCCCCCCCATTGTCAAAACTTCCTGTGATTTTGCAATGTATTTGAGATATGTAGTTAAAAGATGATTAAAAATATTGATTGAATATGGAAATTTTGGCTTATCTATCTTGACACCTGTTCAAATTGTGTTTTAATGTAAATTAATTTATTGGATTGTTTGTGTGTGTGTGTATGCACTGGATATATATATATATAGAGAGAGAGAGAGAGAGAGAGAGAGAGGGGGGGGGGGGGCAGACATACAGCCAGAGAGAGAGAGAGGGTGAAGTTTTCAGTATAAGTGTGGGGGGTGCTATATTTGTGATGGGATACCGAAGGATGGTTCAAGTTGTGTAGTAAGTGATGAATACTGCAGGTCAAAATGCATTGAAACCATGATTATACTCATTAAAAGATGTGCATCCTTATGTGCACACATTGATATCCCCCCAAACAAATAAAAACAAAAATGAATAAATACATAAATAAAAGTACCACAGTCTACCAAAGTCCCCATTATCTCCTGACCCCCCCCCCCCTCTTTTCCACTTCTCTCCCCTCTCTATTAATCTCTCTCTTTATTTATCTCTATTTATTTTCAAGATTGTTTTTGTTTGTTGTTTAATCAAAGGGGGAAGTCCATCCTGAATAGAAGCAGAAAAAAGTTACATTGTGGAGTTGTCGAGTTGTGTTTTATTAATCACACCTTCAAAAATTGATAACTTGCTTACTTTCAAAACTTGCTGAAAACTTTCACTGTCGTCTTCCTTTCATTTTTCTGACTTTATTTAAACTAAAATATTTGTTAGGATGGACTTAACCTTTAAATAAAGAAAAATATAACACCAACCATTCCAAGACAGACTTGGGTGTTATTCCCTGGGTGAAACAAAACCTCCAAGTCCAATAAAATCCTGTGGAACCCATTAGCACAACACAGATCTCAAGATTTGAACACAAGAGGGCGCTGTAACTTTTTTAAATTAGCATAATTAATTAATGTGCAACTTATTGCACTGACGAGTTATCAATTGT
Source organism: Strongylocentrotus droebachiensis (assembly GCA_035222895.1). Lineage (NCBI taxonomy): Eukaryota > Metazoa > Echinodermata > Echinoidea > Camarodonta > Strongylocentrotidae > Strongylocentrotus > Strongylocentrotus droebachiensis. The sequence continues at coordinate 161,342 of JAVYIG010003162.1, read as the reverse complement.
TATTCAATGATTTTTGTTCTATTGAGTAACAAAAATTTAGGTATATACAAGAGTTGAGGCACGAAAATGAAAAATAAGCCACATATTTGATCTATGGCCCGCGGTCTATGTGTTGTTACCCTGTTATTCTAAAACAGCCTTACATCTCACAATTAAATCATTGTCATTTCAGACGAAACGTGTATAATTGTTCCTTAATAAGTTGTCACATCTTTTCATATACAGCCTTTCATCTTGTTCATGCAGTTTTGATGAACTGCACGATTTACTTTTCATTCGATTCAAACAATTGCCATCAAGCTTCTTTCCTTGGAGTTGACCAACCCACTGCAATGCGTTATTCAGACATGTTGAATACACCTTTTCAGACATATTAAATACACCTTTTCATTTATCCAATAAATATTAATGTCACTCAAGTCCCAACCAAGGAGTGAATCACCAGGTCTCGGCATCAAATTGAAAGGAGAGCTGACATTCCATCACTAGCTTAATTAATTAATACCTGGATAACAACAAATATGTACATGTTAAGGTGCCCTGGATGATTTTATACCTCAAAGATTTTGAAAGTAAGGTGTGTATATGTGTAGAATTTTGTTGTTGTTAGTTCATTATTTTTTGGGGGATCGATAATTAAATTACCAGAATGATAAGAAATTGAAATTATAAATGTAGCATGATTATGTACAAATACATTAAAACGAAGTATTTGCATTTACCAAATGTAATATAGACCTACGAAAATTTGACATATTATATGATAACACTTGTATATTTGATACAGAATATTTACTGTTTGCGATCATATAACTTGTTGAAGTACTCATTGGTAACTCTAACTATCAAGTGGGGCAGTTTGTTATTCAAAGTACATATAAATTTTCTTTTGTTCACCTTCGTGTAGGTGAATCATGTAAATTCAATCTCTTTCTATGATTCTAATCCCTTTAATCGTGTTTATAGCACCCAATCATCACTTGAATGAAAGCTGAAACTAGAAGTTAATAATATACATGATTCCGTCACAATTATATTGCATAGTTTAGCTAGATGGTCCACTAAACTCATTATTATCTCCCCATTTCCCTTTGCCTAGTCATAGACCGCAAATATAAACTCACCCGCACGCACACTATTAAAATCCCTAACGCACACACACTTTGATTCATGCGCGCTGGCTGATAGCCGGTATTTACTCAGACCGTGTCGCTGTACCTTGGCGATCGTACCGTAGTAAAACCCTTAAAGTCGTCGCAGACAATAAGAAGGAAATCATTACGAGATCGGCATGCTAAGATCAGAATGGTTAAAGCAGTCTCACTTACTTGTTTGATGACAATTCTTGCTTAATCGGAAGTTTCAACTGACTAATGAGGAAAAAAAGTGACTGCCTCTCTTGGTTCGGTAAAAAGAGTCACCAGAATTGTTGACATCTCTCGCATGCATACCTGTCTATATTTGTTTATAGAGTTGTGGCTTGCGGCTGAGAGCTCTTAACTGCGATGTATGGTTTATGAAATGATTCCCTGCAGCTAGTTTTGTTCACGGAACATTGCATGTATATCCAGGAAAATTTGCTTTGGTTCATGTAAACTGTTCTGTTGTTTTTCAGGAGACAGTGTGGAGTTGTATCTAAAAGACAGACATGTTCAACAAATTATCAACTCTTTAAGTCACATTGGATTTATCCTGGAATCACCTGTTGATGGTAAGTCTATTTTATTATTACAATAAACTTACTTGAAGACTTGGATTGACTCATGAATTTTGAATGTGTAATTGTATATTTTCGACAGTAACTATGACCGGCAGGCTTGGAATACGGTCAGTATATATTTGTGTGTGTGATTTTTTTTTCTCCCATATATTCTTGTTCCATGAAGATAAAGAACTCTGTATGATCATCTGGAGATGCTTTACCGTTTCTTATATTCATTATAATACGGAAGCTAAGAGTTCACAACAACGTTGGATTTTTCGAATCCTTTGCATTACCAATCAATAACCCGTGCTTGGTGAGGTTAGATCGTTGTATTTACAATTTCGCTTTGTATTCTGTTATAACCTTCACGTATATGTGATAGCATTCAGTGACACTTTATGTAAAGTTAACGCTTCCTCAACGACCTGCAAGGTCAAATATTTCATTAAGTGATTAAGAGATAATGATGCACTTTTGCAATTATGACATAATTTATGATCAATCCATTCACCGAGCGTCCGAATCACTTCACGTAGAAAAACGTTATTGTCCGCGATTCCTGATTAGATTGATATGTAATTACGCTATCAACCTCGTGCGAGCCTATGTTTACATGCTACAGTGGAGATGGTTCTGGTCTGTGGCCTGTAATTGACCCATTTCAAAAGAAGGAAATTTAAATTTACTTCCATCTCATTGACATGATGGTCAACAATATACCAAACGAACAGTACAGTGAATGAATTGAAAAAGCAGAAGGAGGTGAAAACCTGGGAAAGTAAATGCTTATGTTGGGAACGCATTTGGAAGTTAGGAGCTCCAACTACATTTGTCATTTATCTCATTCTAATAGCGGAAATCGATGTAATCTTTTGTTTATAGCCTTTTCCGTATTACAGCTCTTTAGTTTGTGTACAGTCAATGTAGTACAGCTGTATTACTATCATCAATAAAGACAATTGATGAAACAAACATATATTGTGAACTTTTATGTATATACATTATGTTCGTATAATATAAAATGCCAAGGGGAGGGTATGCGCAAGAAAGGAAAGGAGCGAGGGACCGTAGAACTATCGTGGTATAGTGGTTCATTCATTTGATTTGACTATGATGACTATGACTATTATAATCTCAGGGTTGGGGGTTCGAATCCCAGCCTGGCACTCACGTCTTGTGACAAGACGTTGATCCACATTTGCAACTCTCCATCCAGGTATAAATGGGTACCTGGCAGATTGTTTAGGTAAGACTAATTGCAGGGCCTTTAAGAAGAACAACATCTGGTAAATAAAATAGAATAAAATGAAATAAAATATTTATTGTTATCATTATTATTATGAATATTATCAGAGAGAGAGAGAGAGAGAGAGAGGGAGAGAGAGAGGGTGACAAGTTAATGCAAAGGAATAAAGATATTGCTTGTAATTACTTTGAGTAATGTTACAAAATACAGGTTTGCAATATTGTAGAAGGTGAAAAAAGAGCTGACGATAATAAATTATAGACGTATATAAATATTTTGTACGATTTCTTAAGTCTAGACCGTACTGTGTATTCTGTGTCCTTTGTTACTGATTAAAATGCTTTTACTTCATTTTGTCCTTGATTGAACGGATTAAGTTCTACTGTGTGCTGTAAAAACACTCAGCAAAAAAGAAAGTGGACAATTTCTATTGTTTATTAAAAAAATATTTAAAATTAATTTATGTTTATTTTGAAATATAAAAGATAAGTTTACAATAAATAAGAAATTCTGAGTTATGAAACGTCACCTCTTTCTGTTTTGGCTGATTGAATATATTACACAAAGAACAAGATTTAATACAATTTTTAGCCGTATAATTCGGTCTTTTAATCAACAACCTCGCATGTACATGTGTATTAATGTTATCGTGTACAATGATAGCATGCTGAACAATGTAAACAATCAATATATATGTGTTTAGTTAATCTCAGTTTAAGGTATCCATCCTACGATTTACGAAGAAAGGTTCACATTATCGTCTAGACAGTGAATGTCATGAAGCGAGAGGACGGACAAATTAAGTCGCGTCGATACTTAGTATAAAAGCGAGAACAGCTTTAAATTCTTTTCGATAAATATTTATTAAATGGTTTATCTAGACATTACGTTTGACCTCTTGAATATCATGAATATGTAGTGGGCTTTCTGGAAAAGCAAAATAGTCTGATAACATATTTGATATTCCTTTGCAATGTAGGTTTTTGGGGATATCAAGATTAAACCATTAAACCAAACCTGAAGTGGTTTGTCTTTCACATATTTTGATAGATGTCAAGTAAACCGGTTTGAAAAGTAGGCCAGACAGGGGAAGATCATGGGTTCGATACCCGGCAAAGCAGATATGTCTTTACCAAGAGCACAACATTTTGCAAATATGGATTGATTGGATGAGATAGCTACTCTTCCCTCTTAATAAGGAAGTAACACATGATAAAATAGCTTCCATATATGTTGTCATGTTCATGACCATAGGGATGTTCCATACACAATAAAATAAAAGGATAATAGAGAAAACTCATAATGTTTGTACGAAGTTTTTGGTCTTACTGGAGCATAAATGGGCATACTTTTAATTTTAACTTTTCGTTGTAAACACGTTTTTTTTATTATAGACACAATACTGCCCACCTTAGAATCGCCCTCGTTTAATTCCAGAACAGTTTCCTGCAGATGGATACAAGAATAAACAAACAGAAGGACTGGAAAACATCATTTCACTGACTCACATCTAGGTAGTAACATTGTTTGACAATCTGTCTCGATATTGAGGCATTCCTGCTGTAATCTCACTTACATTTCCTTTATAAATAACCCTGCCAGGAGAAATTACATGGCGTATATCAGATCGGAGGGACGATTTCCCAGATCTCTTCCTTTCAATATATACAGAGTAAATTATGGAATTAGAACTTATATGTGGATTCCTTATTATAGTGTGTTTTTAGGCTTTAGAAGGTGCTTAATTTGTTGAAGTGTTCCGTGATTGGTTTTCTAAAAAAAGAAGACAATTTTACTGAGTTTCCTATTTCCTATTTTGTAATACTGCTGTCTAATAAATATCATAGTTCAACAACTGAACAGAACCAAGGCAACCACATTCAAAATGAGATCCTGAAGCATAGATTAGATGTCTTATTGAAATATCATGACTCTGTGAGTTAGATTCTTGTGATATCTACAACACGGTGGATTGCTCGTCGTTGAAAACGATACAAATAATTAGAGAACTGTTGGCCATCAATAAAGTGTTTTGGAACAACCTTTCCCCACGTCAACTTCTATATCGACGCACAAGTGGTTTGCACAACACCTTATTTGACATGGAGTGAAACGAAAATAAACACCTTCTCGGTCAGATAAATACAATCATGACACAGTCTTATGCAAACACATTGAAAACGTGTTTCAAAACTGTCATCAAAATGGCAACGGGTATGCTTTTAAGTTTTAACCAGGGCCAACAAACCCTCCGCAAATATGCAGACCCTCTCGACACAATAACGTTAAGAAATCGTGTCGTACTTGCAACTTGTTCAGTGACCTTCGACGTAGAATCAAAGTTCGAGGCGTCGAAGGATCAAATCGACGCCAATGAAATGGAAATATATGGCATATCTTCTGCATCACACACCATTGGTGATGAGACTTGAGAGGATTGAGTATAATTGTTTGGCTGTTGAAAACAACCCATTAGAGATCGTGCAACGGAAGATTCACCATTCTTGTCAGCTACGTAGCATGATTAATCGATATTTAAACCACTTATTATTCAATTCATGCATGCCTTCATTTCTATATGTTCATTTGTCCCGTGTCAAAAGGGATCATAATACTTCATCTCCGAACACCCTATCAGACTGGGATCACATGTCCCTATTGTGTCCATCTGTTATTCATGTGTTACGAGGCGTGGAAACGGTATGAAAGGCAATTTGTCAAAAAACACCTAATTCACAGAGATAATCTTGTTTTTCGATCTTGCATAAAACATCACAGGTAAATTTACTATCAACCTTCATGGTATAGAAAGAAGGAATTACAAATGTGACAAATAGAGACCAATACATCAATACATATTATATTCAAACTGTAGACAGTGAACCATATAAGCAAAGGGTAAGGTGAAAGCTTTTGGTAAACCTCCCTCACGACTATTCGGACATGTCTGCTTTGATGCATTTCCGGTAATACCTTCTCGCCAAAAGTCTCACATAATTGCAAAGTTTTTCTCACAACTCTACAAAACCTTGAAGAGAAGTCCTTTTGTGTTGGTCTTCCATTGGCTTCGTAGGCCTACGTGATCAATGGTGACTTTCAGTCGAGGTATGTTTAGATGGAAACAAATGAGATAAAAAAAAAAAAGCGATATGACATAGTATTATTACCATTTTGAGCAATAACAAAATGATTAAATCTAGGCATGTTTTAAGAAACAGAGCAAAAGATAAAGAGAGATAGTTAAGTAAAAGGGAGAGAGAGAGGGGGGGGGGGGGAGAGAGCAAGAGAGCAAGAAAAGTGAAATGAAATACATGTACAGGAATGGATGTGGGGGAGGATTAGAAGACAGTGATATAGATAATATACATATATATATAACAAGAGAGAAAGATAGAGAGAGAGAGAGAGAGAGAGAGAGAGAGAGAGAGAGAGAGAGAGAGAGAGAGAGCTGCGATGCGTAACAATTAGCCCCGAATGATATTATGCCTCGACTGAGTTTATGTCATTTGATTTCATTTGATTTTATTTCATTTAGGTCAGATTCACGATTAGCATGATTATAGAGGGGGTAATTCTGTTGTATAGGTTAGGCCAAGTCCTCTTCTTCTCCCCTCGTCTTGTAATGAAATGATACATTAAACATGGTTGGTATGATCAGTCTGCTGAGAGCCAGAAGGGTGTGAACTAGAATAGTTTGACATAATTATGATGTGAACACCCCTCTGCATGTCAGCAGTAGACATGTATTCACAACATTTCAATTATGCGTGCAAGAGTAATGATTATCATCGAAATGATGCTGATTATGATGATAATGATAATAATGATAATAATAATGATGATGATGATGATGATAATAATAATGATGGTGATGATAAAATTGATAACAATAATGATGTTTTTTTCTTTAATACAGATCGATCAATCGATCTTATTTACTGGGTGTAAGCCACAAATATGTTTAAATAATAATAATATTATTAATATAGGTCAATGCACTTAACATTACACACATATTATTTTATGTTTTCATCAAGGGCGGACTTAATGAAGATAGAGTCGAGTTCTGGTCATGCGAAAGAAACATTGTGGAATCGATCAAAAAAGGTTGATCATGTAGCATATAAGACTAGTATTGGTGTGTACTGCAAGGTTCTGGAATCATCAAAATTATAAAAAAATTATCCCAGTCTTGGTAAAGCTGCAAGCCGTGTACACAGAAATATGTATATAGGACTACACGAACATTGGGCATACAAATCAGTCCCGATTTGAATGATGTTACATGCCATTTTTAGGATATTAAGGCATTTGAAGAGCCATGCTTTTCAGGGAACATTTTTTCTTTGATGTTCTTCCACACTGTCTCGCATAATACAATGATAACGCTCACATATTATTATTTTCACCTCTTTCCAAAACTCAACCTTCTCTTTAATAAGTAAACACCTCTCGTTATTTCAATGATCTACCAGCTGGACAATATGACTCATCAAAAACAATCACAAGCTGTGATGTAATCTACTTCAATTAGGATTTATTATTAAGTGTTCAAACTTCAAAGGAGTTAGCAAACAAACAAACACATAGCACATCCTTCTCATGGCTACACAGACAACCATGGAAAGAGCATTCATAACTTATGTACTGTATATATTGCCAGCAATATAAAGTATTCGCTATGATCATAAACCTTCAAGTGTGCTTAACCTTCTGAATTGAAATGCATTACTTGTTGGCAATAACAACAAGAGTTGGATAAAAAAAAATTCTATTTTGGGACACAAAGATAACGTGTATGTTGGGTGGTTCAAATTTTATCCAACATAATTGGGTAAAACTCGTTTTTCGAGTATAGGCATAATCTTGAAAATGGTGATGATGTTATTATTTTTGATGAAGACTATACTGATGATGAGGATGATGGTAATGACTTAGTCCCATGGGATTTCCATTTAACATTGCTCTTTGTTTTTGTTTTCTCGGACGATGATTTTAGACCTCACTGAACTACCTCTATACTCCATTTATCCGAAAATTAAAAATGTGTGTAATAATAATAATAATAGATCACATTTATAACGCGCCTTATACATTGTTTCTATAGGCGCCGTGGTTCTGTTGTCCCAGCAGCCATTATGTGAATCAATGTCCTTACACGAAATAAAGCCGGGACGACAGCACCACGAATACACAATATTATTCAGTACAAAATTACAGTATGTTACGCTATGTTACGTTATAAAATTACAGTTTGTTACAGATAAATGAATAAATCAACTTAATCTAACTTAAATTATGCTAAAGATGACTTATTTCATAACAAATAGAAGTACGACATCATTTATTTATTTGACATGTTTAGAGAAGACACAATTCATGATATGGTACCTCCCTAAAAATCAATAATGGTTTATAAATCACCTAGAATGAAAGAAATACAAAATAAATATACCTTCGTTAAACGTAATTGGACATAATTGAAGATATTTGAGACCGGAAAAGTTACTCAATATAATTGTTGTCTTTTAAAGATAGCGCTCACACTAGTTCGCCTCGAACTATTTTTTTTTATATATTTGAATATTTGTACTTCCAGTTTCATTATAAACAGTAATGATATAGTGTACACTTGTCCAAAGCTTATTAAAACAAGTGTCATATTTATATCGTAATCGTGAGCCATTATCACAAATGGACCTAATCCACCAAATAAGTCATTTTTTTATCATGATTGCCGCGCTTTTAAACCTATTAATATTGCATTAAAAAAAGTCTGGACAAACAAAAACTTAATTCCTCTGAGCTGACGAGTCACTGAACTCAGCATGCGAACACGTAAATGTGGTGCTCAAGCAAAGATAATTGCTTTTGTTTAATTGTACTAGTCCCGATATAACATTTAATTCCATTATTATCATGAATACCTTCAATGAGACCCACCGCATCAAAGCGTACAACAGACTACGATTATTTATAATCACATTAGTGTAATAGCAATTACTCTCCGCAGAGGGTGATATCATTGTTACACCGCCCGTAAAATGAGTTCAAATCGTTTTACATCTCTAACATTTTGTGCGATAATTGGATTATCACTTTTTCTATCATATTAATTATGTCGACCAACACATTTTGTATCTTGTTTGTCTATGCATTTGACTCCTATGCGCAGGATTGTGGCGACGCTTTCTCCTAAACATTTCCTGTAACTTCCGAGTTGCAGTATGCGAGAGGAGAGGTAAAGAGATGAAGATGAAATAAACGTAAGATATGGAAAGGGAAAGAGAGAAAGAGAAGAAAAAATAGGAGAAAGAGAGAGAGAGAGAGAGAGAAAGAGAGAGAGAGAGAAAGATAGAGAGAGAGAGAGAGAGAGAGGAAGATCATAAGATTTTGTTAACCATTCTAATCGCAACTTTCGAATTTAGGTTTATCTAAATTGTATTTAAATCGATGTCATCCTTTGCGTCAGGAAAATTCTTGTACTTGCTTGACTTTTTACGAAATAATGTTATTAAGTCCATTTACAGAGTTAGCCTACTTGAACTATCTAATTTATTGAGCTCAATACGATATAATATTATTACATTATGTCTGACTCACATCATTTCCAAGCGGAGTATTCTATTTAAAGAGTTTGGAACATTTGGTACTAAGTTCGGTTAATTCAACAGACATTATTGTGTTAGTTAGAAGATAATCTAACTCACTTGGATTCCAAGTGGGACCTTCAAAACTTAATTAAAAGGTTTAAAATATTTGACATAAACTAAATGTAATGTTGGTTCGGGGGAGAGGAGATAAGGAGAGGACTAATGGTACTAGGCGGATAACATGAAAATCAACGGTACCACCGATTTGGGGAAGGTGCTATTAAAAGGGGTCGTATCAGCTTCTTTCCCCTTTTTTTCCTTTTCCCCTCCTCCACATTCTCTCCTTTTTACCACTCTGTCTCCTTTCCTCTCTTGCGCCATGTAGGGGAGGAGGAAGGGGGGGGGGGAGGAGAGACACGTTCCCCCTGTGCCCTCTTTAGCTTCGCCACTGTTTAGGCATATACTTACAAACAAAACACTTTTCTTGCATTGAGTCGCCTCATCTCTCGACATATCACCTTAACGTCCACTTACTCTATATACAAGTTAACGCCCTTCTGCCTCCAAACTGATGTTAATATACTTCTCCCAGAGTAATGTAAATCAGTGAAACTGTTTGATAGGTGCGACATGCCTTGTGGTGATTGGTTATGCATGATAGACGATTGAGTTGGTCTGCTCACAAACACTTCAGAAAGATTCCTGGGAGAATTCTTGTCCCTCTTACAGATCACGACTCCCGTCTTCCCGCACCCCACTCCAAACTACCTATAGCTCTCCACCATCCTCCTTCTCCCTCATTTCCTCCTACACGTGTCAGTGGCATCAGGAGGGTCCAGCCATTGTGGGGCGCTAGTGTCATTGATGTGCGAAGCTAGGGCGGGAGTCACGTGTAGTTCTACACCAATTCTCCTTTTCCTTCTCCTACGTCAGTGGCATAGGTGTTGGTGCAGCCATTGAGCGGGGAGGGGGGGGGGGCATGGGTAGCTCTCCATCATACACCTCCTTGTAGGAGGGAGAGAGAGAGAGAGAGAAATCAAATGAGGTGCTTGGATTCGGAAACTAATTTCCCAAAGAGATCGATATCATCATGGCAGTATAATCTCTAAAGTGTTCGTGGTCAAAGTGGTTTTTAAACTAACATCTGTCACGTTGTAGTTTATCCAACAACTCTTTCCTATTTCGATAACAATTATGTTTCAAAGTGTGGCTATCATGTGTACCTATCGATCGCAAACACGTTTACATTGTTACTAATAAGTAAACAGCGTTTATGCTTTCACATGTAATATTTAGCTAAAGAGCATTGCTGAAAACGTAGAAATATAATGTATCATTAAAAAATCATATTCATACACCCTTTCGGTATATTCTTTATGTTCTTGCGAAAAACAAACTTTCTTTAAAAAGCCATTCTGACCACAAGATTGGAAAGGGATTGAACCATGGAATATATATTTTTTTTTTAATCTGGAGCTCCTAAGTAATATGATAGGTCTCCATGTAAACGAAGGGAGCGCTTTCCATCAGTTCTCTCTGTTCGTCAGCCCAAGAAAAAGGTATTCCGATCGCTACATGAAAAAGGTATACTGATAGCTACATGACGTATATATATGTGTCACAGAAGAAAGTTGCTTGTCTTTAAAGAGAAGGTTGAGGTTGAAGTTTGAGAAAGGTGAACCAAATATTTTGTGAGCTCTTTTATTTTTTAATTATTTTGTTTACGTTAGTGTGGAATATTATTATACAAAGAGTGTCTTTTGAAAAGGACTGCTCTTCGAATGTCCCCCATATTCAAACTATGTCAAGTAACAGCTATACGTTGTGGATCACACTCACATGCCACATGGTTGCATAGCCCCATTATATTTATGCACATTTCTGTCTACAGTGCATGTGACTTAAAGGTAGGCGTTACTACTGCAGCTAGAAGGGATTAGACCACACAGCGAGCCAGCGAGGTCAGTGTGACAGGTCGCTATCTCATTAACTCAGCTCTCATTTAACATAAGAAAAAGAGGATCATGGGGGACCAACAGGCACCGATTTGGGAAGTTTTCTATATAGAGGGAGCAAGTAGCTACAAGTAGGACAGTGTGCCTTTAATAGCAAGACTGGGCAAGTTTCTTCTCATTTTAATGATTCCAAACCTCACAGTATACACCGATTCGGGCGACTTCTGGTGGAAGTGCGCCCTCATAAGGTGACGCCATAACTGGGGGGGCGTCTGAAATGGGCCAGTTGAATTCTAATTGGTCTGAATGGTCCAGTTTGACCAGTTAAATCCAACTGGTAACCTCGGAAATTGAAATGGGCCAGTTGAATTCTAACTGGACCAGTTAGAATCTGACCAGTTGAATTCCAAATGGATCGGAGAAGCCCCCCCAGTTATAGCGCCGCCACCGGCGGGCAGGTACATAACACCCCCAAACCGAATCGGTGTATACATGTACACTTTTGTGCTACGTGACAAACCCTTTTCGATCACTTCCGCACAGTTTCTTCTACAATGCAATCACATGACCAGAACTCAACTTTATCTTTAATTATGGACCTACTGCATGTTGTAATGAAGGTGCCCTTTTGGTGTCAGATGATTAAGATAATTGCTCCGAGTTGCAATGAACCCGTTATTTTGTTTTGAGTATGGGTACGACGAATTGGCCTGGCTTGTTAGCTTGATTGTTTGGGGGACATCAGTCTAGGTGAGAGAAATACCACCATTAAGGGGCGTAGCCTGAGTCAGGGGCGCCAGCGGTAAGAGGGGGGGGGGGGTAGAACTGGTATTTGTAGGTGGATAAAATGTGAATGAAAATAATCGATTGCAGGAGTGTAATAGGGATTCGTGTTACCCCCTTCTTTGCGCACTGTAACATGTATTGCATAGCAAATATTCAACATGGGGGTAATTATGTGTCGATTATCATGGGTAACATCTAGATCATCGTTTCTACATGTACATGTTTAGGAAAGAAAACATGAGTCCGGAATACAATTGCCTAATAGTTGGTTGGACAAGTAATGAACCCATTTAGGGCATGTTATTTTGACAGTGCAAGGTGCTTTCTTTCTCTCTCTCTCTCTCTTATCCCTTTTCTCTTGATCTTCCCCTTTTCCATCATTCGGATGGGGGCATACCCCTCACCCCCCTGGCTACGCCATTGTTACGCTGGGAATGACACGGAACGTGACAAATACTTCAGTCCATTCCCATCAATGATCACACCTCATCACAAATCAACGTGTCAATTTTCTCTCCTGGCCTGGGGTACGTGTATCGCTTTGTTAGGACTCCATCATTGGGCATCCCGAGTGGATTCGATCAACTATCACTATCATCAGTAAATGTCTCCTGAGACGCTAATCGCTTTGGTATGGGAATCCGCCACAATACGGATGTAATGAGATGTTAGTATAATCATCAGCAAAAGATATTTTTGAATTTTCCCAACCGTTTTTCCATGAAAATAAGACCAAAGACAGGCTTTAAAAAATCTGTCAACACTGAAATGTCTGGAATGGTATATTAAGCCAATTCATTGCTTTGTGACGATTTACATACAGCTAAAATGTAATTAATTGTAATAATATAGTTGGGAGAAATAAGGAATCGATCAGATCAGTTTTTCCCAATTTTTATCGTTAATCATGGTCCGTTTTCACTCAAAATTTCAGATTATCTTTAATGGTACATCTAGCATTGAAGTGACCACCTTATCACCATTTTTTGTTCATCTTTACAATGTTACCGAGTCCCTTTAAGAAATGTCCATGTACGTGTATCATTCTAAACAAGGAATGAATACTCTCTAATCTATTTTCGTACTTATGTTGTCCCTTTGTATCGGAATGCATGGCATGATCATGATGAAGGCGATGTAAATTTGGTCTGTCTGCAATATTTTTTCCTTCTTTGTTTGTTCAGTTGTTTTGTTCATTCCACCCATTGTTTGTCTTCTTAGTCACGTTTGCTCTAATTCTAAACCATCGCACGTTGAATATATTCTGGGTCATATTACTTCAAATGTCAAACTAAACCTTTGAGATTTCCCATGACAATTCATTTGTCTTATCCATTTAACGTCTCGTGATGTCACAATGCTAAAATCGACACCTCTTCCTTCCTGTCCCAGCCTGCACTGGGAGCCACTTTCACTGGAAAATAGAATCAGACACCATCTTGGGATTGTGCAAACACTTTACAAACGGGTAAAACATATGCCTTAGAGAGGTTATACTTCCTGAGGATTGAGAATATATACTGTGCCCCCATTTTTAAGGCGCTCTGGTAAACGAATATAAAGTGTAAGCCCAGTAGCAATTATTTTGTCTTCGAAGAATCATCTACAGTGCGTCCCAGAAAAAACGAAACCGAGAAGTATCGATGTTCTATCATAACTTAATCACAACTATAATTAATGAATGATACATATTTAAAAAACCTTAGAGTCTCCTCTTTCATGTGATGCTACTCAGATAATGCACATTTCACGCATGAGTGATTAAAAGCAATTTGAAGGAAGGAAACCAAAAAGACATTTGGCGGGCGGTATCTGAATTTCGAAGAAAAATTCACATTTCTAGAAAGTTGAGTTTCTGCCCTTTCATATGATACCTCAATCAGGAAAAATGAGCGAGGAATGACAAAGTTCTGTTTGTTTAAAGTAGTGCTTGCATTTCCATAATTTTATTAAACGAATTCGTTTTCACTGGCTGCCTGCCGTATCAATAAACGAAATTAACAAAAGACTTAACTCCGTTTCGTTGACAATCAGCCGTAGACGAGAGTCTTCATGCATGGCTGATTGTCAACGAAACGGAGTTAAGTCTTTTGTCAAATCTGCTTTTTGCTACGGCAGGCACCTAGTGAAAACGAATTCGTTTGTTAAAATTATGAAAATGTAAGGGCTACTTTAAACAAACAGAACTTTGTTATTCCTGGCTCATTTTTCTTGATTGAAGTATCATTATGAAAGAGCAGAAAATAAACTTTCTAGAAATATGAATTTTTCATTGAAATTCAGATACCGCCCGTCAAATTACTTTTTGGTTTCCTTCCTTCAAATTGCTTTTAATCACTCATGCCTGACATTTGCATCACGTGAGTTGCATCAAATGAAAGAGGAGACTCTAAGCTTTCCAAATATGTATCATTCATTAATTATGGTTGTGATTAAGTTATGATAAAACATCGATACTTCTCGGTTTCGTTTTTTCTGGGACGCACTGTATATAGCCGAGGCCCTAGAGTTTAACAGATTCAATTATGTAGGGAGGAAACAGAATCATCATTCAATCATGATACGAGGTTTTTGCTTCTTTTTTTTCTTCACGATTATCGATTGGAAACAATAATGCTACCGCTTTTTTCAATATCATCAAATGTTATGTTTTCAAATTTGATCATCTCAATCTAAAACGTTTCCCTCCGTTAATTCTGATGCTCCAGCTAAAGACATGATTTTTTTTTGTATCGTTGCAAACCTAGTACCTCTCCTGGATCGGCTTGAGTTTGATTAAAAAAGTATTGTCTATGTTCGCTAGTCTCCCAATTGCAGGGAAGTTTAATTCCTCTCTTTTAGGTGTCATATTAAAATAACTTCATAGGGAAAATGATGATTGAAGAAAAAACAAATTATGTAATAACGACAGAATCTGGACTAGCCTTGCCTTGACTAACAACCGACAGTCAACACAGGTCAAAGTGTAATGAAACGAACTAGAGTAGGACACAAACACTTTCATGAAAATCAAATTGGGCTAGATCAGAAGTAAGAATCTGGGGTAAAACAGCGATCAACCGAGAATAAAATGTATAGATTTGTACTTCTTCACTGTCCCTAATCAAGCGGGGCTAACCGTGATTGTAAATTATCATAGCTGTGCTCGAGTCGTATATCTAATTATGGAGGTGATATTGCAATTAGGGTTGCCTTTCCAATGTTTGAGTTTTAGAGGCTAATTCTTATTTCCTATTTCACTTAATAAAATGCACCCATGTAAAAGTAACATTTTATTCAAATATAGCAACATCAGGAGATATTAACTGATTTTCAAATATCAATCATCCTTCAACCTACAAGGATTTAGGAAGTAAGCAGATAATATCATAAATAAAGCGCAAATTCATTCGATGGTTAAAACTATAGAGGAAAATGATAAGCTTTCAAAGAACGGAAAACAATATCATGCATCCTCCGTTAATGGAAAACGACCCGCAGGGCATTTTGAATAGCAAAAAAACACCATACCTGTCTGAAGCTATTATTTTCCCTTGGTACCTAACTAAAAAAGAATGAAGCGAGCGCGGCGACATGCAAATGATAGATAATGAGCTAGGCAGATGTTTTTATACTCTCATATTTTGTTTAAGGAGAAATATCGGATGAAAAATAACAACAGGGACCCAACAATTAGCATTTACTGATGGTAAACAAATTTTTTTTGAAGATAACTTTTTGAGTTTACTCGATGTCATACTGCCATACTATATGAAGGCATCATATTTATTCATATGTTTCAGTTCCTGACGACGGTCATGATAAAGTGATCGAAAATTTGAGAACTCGCAAACATGACTCTTAGCGGGGTTTTCTGTTTAGTACCAGACGAGATTGTCATTAGAAAACATGATTCCATCTACTCCATTGAATATCATGTAGTCCAAGTGAAAGCATGAAGTAAACTTCGTATTATATTGGCTGTCTTCATATTGAATGAATGTTCCCGTCTTTCCAAAATATTGCGTTTTACACACATTATTCATATCTTTAGTTTAGATTGATTACATATAATTGTCCATGTTATGTACAATGAATTTCGTGAAAATTAATATTAAAGACACCGTTTAACAATGTTAAATCTGAGATGCATGACCCTACACTGTAAAAAATAATTTAGTCATTGGTAATTTTTACGTATTTTTTCCATGTAGAATTTACTTGAAAACATAAGTTTTGCCACTTACGCACTAAATTCAAGTCTTGCTAACTCAAACTTTCAATTTAGTAGAACATACGTGGAATATTTAAGTAAAATAAAATACATAATAACTTTAAGTAATTTCAGCTTGTATTAATTTAGTAATTTTAACTCCAAATCAGAAATTATACGTATTACTCAAACAATTTATGTTGATTATTCTTATCTTTTTAAAGTAAGGACCGATGCAGTGCGTAATAGAAATATTTACATAATTTATGAATATTCATTAAGACCAAATTAAACTCTTGTTTAAATAAAACAATTCTTTTTTGTGGTTGAATGAAAATTTAAGGACTTTAAAACATTTACTAATTCATTTAACATGGCTAAGCAAAGACAAGACAATTTTTAATTGTTACCCGGTTCAAAACAAATAAAAACTTGATATTTCAGGAAATTGTCAACCAATTTTCCTTTTAAGATGCTACGATCAAGTATATATAACATTTGGAGCCTTTCAATATGTGTCGAGTGTAAGTGATTAGTGATTAATCTTAAATAGAAGTAGTGAATGATTAGTGGATGTTACTTGTTAGATTAGATGGGTACCAAATCGTGCAATATGTAATCCTATCATAGCTTTTTTTTAATTATCTAAAATGATTACAATACTTAAATTATTAACTCGATTTAACTGAGTAAAAATTTATTCAGCAAAATAAGTAAATTCTACTTAAGATGCCGTAGGTAATATTTACTTAATAAAAATAAGGCAATTCTTTTCCTCAATTTTATTGAGTTATTTCGACTATTATTTTTTTACAGTGTACGTGTTATCAGTGTCTGTGATATGGTGCAGTATTTAAGCCCAAAAAATGATCATGAAGTGCCTCAAAAAAAGAAAAATCTTTGAGTGAACGGTTTTACCATACTCGTTTCCCCCAGTAGACTGTAGTGTTGTAAAAACTGTTAGGAAAACGAAAAATGAAATTTCAATTTCCAATCGTAAATATCTTGATTATCAGACTGGCGATCGGCTTGTAAAAGTCATGGGATTCCTGACTGACAAAAGGATTATAAATATGATTGCAGCATGAGCTAAATTCAGGATTTTGTTACAGAATCTTAGGCAATGTTACCGAATTACTTTAATATAAATGAGAAGAACATGAAATCATCCAATCAAGGCTCCAATATGAACATCTTGACTCCCAAAGAAGAACACTTTATTCATGGGGCTTTAGCTCCGATTGATTGGGCCTGGAGGTGTGACTGTGAATCCCAAATGTCTGGTTAGTGTCACCTCTTGAAGATCCGCAGAAGAGGGGTATGAATAGAAGGGCGGAGGATGGGGATTGGCGGAAAAGATACACAAACTCATCGTAATAAATTTGAGTGAAATGCTTTTGATATCAAACATTTTTGGTGTGCTTTAATTTCAATAAAATGAAGATAGGCCTAATCATTTTCTCCTGTAAAATAGGATTGTGGGTCCCATGGCAAATTCACTAGACCCGGTTTTAGAAGTAATGGTAGGCCTATATGAAACACATCTTAAGGAACAAAAACAAAAGCAAAATAAATATAGCAAGTTAGTATATTTTTTCAGCTGATTCTAAGATTCTACCTCATTTATACAAAACATTTTCAGTATTACGAAATGTGTATTAAAGGTACTATGTCCCTTTTGCAGCCAACCTCAAATGCTGTAGAACTTTGCAGGAATTATGAATATGTCATGTATGTCCTATCTGTGAAATTTAAACGTTAGCAGTGTCCTCATATTCAAATTATGCAAGGAAACCCGTTTACTCGCTAGACTTCACTGTCAGACACTATCGAGTGACTGACTGGCTTTTTTTTCTTCTTTGGTAATAACATACATGAAAAGAGTTGTAAAGGGTACATGAGCATTTGTCTACATCAATAACCCACTTCTTGTGATGGCCAAGATTAAACTGATTGAATATTTGCGCAGCATAAAACGTATGACCATTCGGTACAATTGTCTGAAAATCAAGACTATTACTTTTGGGGTCTATAGCCCTAAAGTCGATTTGACAACTAATAGTCGTTATTTTCCCACTTGAAGACATTTTCAAGCCCCACCTTTTTTAGGGAAGTTCTAAATTAGTATTATCCTTTAAAATGCAGTTGGAATTTAACTTTTTCATTTTTTGGCCTGCAAATGGGACATAGTACCTTTAAAGGCGTCTACACAAAAATTCAGGTACCCTTAACAATTTGGTCATTCGAAAAATATGCGTGTATAACACGAAAGTCTGATGACTTCAACAAATTTGATTACATTATATCATTATCTGCTATAATAATATTTGACAGTCTTACAAATGACTAGTCGAAATTATTGTTTGTTGAGAAGAGTTACTTGTACGTATTCGTTGTATATACAAATAGAGAAGGGAGAGAGAGGGGGAGGGAGAAGGATGGGAGGGAGGGAGGGAGGGAGGGAGAGAGGGAGAGAGGGAGGGAGGGAGAGAGAGAAAGAGAGACAAATTAAGAGAGAGAGAAAAGAGAGAGAGAGAGAGGGAGTAGAGAGAAAGAGGGAGAGAGAGAGAGAGAGAGAGGAGAGAGAGAGATAAAGAGAGAGAGAGGAGAAAGAGCGAGCGAAAGAGAGAGAGAGAGAGAGAGAGAGAGGGAGACGGACGAACAAAAATCGCTTTTCTTCTGACCACAATAGACACGATAGAAGTACTAATCATCTTTAATTGCGCAATGATCCCCTCTCCTTCTCGTCGCGTTTTATGATACCTTCAGTCTATTAAGGGTAATTTCAGACCGTCTTTTATTGTAGTCATGCTCGTTCAGAACCAATCAAGGTGCATTATGGGTAAATTGTTTGTCGAAACCTCCTGGCATGGTTATTCAGTTGATCTGAATAGGTTCGTATGTTGATATACATGTACTATGTGAAGATAAGATGACTTCATTATGCTGTGTGCGATAGGTTAAGTGTGTTTTCTTGTTTTGGATGATTGCAGAGATCCCTTTAGGTTACTCGAGTGATTCTGTAAGGCATCCAGTGAGTTATACGGTAAGCATTTCCATTATTTTGAATTACCGACCAGAGAGAGAAAGAGAGAGAGAGAGAGAGAGAGAGAGAGAGAGAGAGAATTCTAGGATGTAAATGTATATCATTTCTAATTCATCAATGTACAATCCTTTGTTTTAATGACTCGATATTAAGAATAAAACACAAGAGTATCGTTAGGGGGGGGGGGGGGGGGACACAATCAGATGATTTGGTGTGTGTTGTTGTTGTTGTGTAATCCTTAAAGCTTTTATTCCATAATTGTCTTTGGATCGTTTGGGCTATTTGTACCTCGTGCTTCGAAATGAAATGGAGTTTATTTATTTAACCGTTTATGCTTAATCTGTAATTAATCTCACGATACATTAGTCAAAGACACTAATAATTTGTTATTCAAATATTATTTTTCTTTTCTTCAAATATATATTTCACATGAAAAAAAAAACACGCAATCTTTGGTTTAGATATTTGACGTTTAACAAAAATTATCTAACAGATTATATTCTTAGACATTTTTCAGATACAAAAAATGAAAAATGCAGATAAATTCGCCTTCAAAACATATATTGTAGTAAAGGGTTTTATCTAGAGATACATGTATATTTGTGTACTTGGCATACTAGAAGGGTTCCACATATTATCTCTGTACTCGTTGATGTTGTTGATTCTATGGATAACGTTAATAACAACCCTGGTATTTAAAGGGTTTTATGACTCATTTACCGCTGTCAAATTCTCGTCTTGTTTCATCGCAATAGCTGAATGGATTTCCTGATAGTTCGTCCATCGCTGGTTACAAAGGTGATGATAGACACGATTATACAAAAGAAAAGGAACGATGGGTGTGGAGCGGATGACTGAAGGACAGTGTATATACAAATAGGAAGTACGAAGGAATTAAGAACATGATGAGCGCGCAATTTTAATTAACACCAATATAATTATATTGTTTTATTAAGTGCTTGCCCAACAAAGCAGTATTCGCCATATTGTGCACAACTAGAACAAGGTTTGTCAAACTCTCCTGATCAATGACTCTGACCTAGTAAAAAAATTAAGACCGATACCAGTGCCCCCTCTACGTCACTCTCTAGTGAGTATCTTCTTTGAAATCGGTTATGCCTTGTCTGGATAATGCCCTAATTAACTCTATTTTTACCATTGTGGTTCGCCGTTGGTGCGCGTTGAGAGCTTTCCAATTGGGACTATCATGATTATAGTTCTATTCGCACCGTTCACGACAAGGCTTCAATGCAAAACATAGTTGTCAAGGAAAAGACAGGTTAATTATAGATTATTAATTAATCACTTTGCTTTAAGCCTGTTAAGATATTCCATCAATTTGAAAATGATTCTCTCACATTATGCATGATTGGTATAAATCAAACATACTCACGCTGTCTCCTTTGTCTCTCTCTCTCTCTCTTCGTGTCTAATGTACGTGTATTCTCCATAGAACCGATGCTGTCATTTTTTCCCTCACTTTCTCATGTGTTTTCCTCCATTTATGTTTTCTTCCCAACTTTAGACTTGAATGTTGAAAGAAACGCTGTCTTCTCTTACCCCGACTTCCCAATATTATTCGCCAATGCAAAGATTCTATTTTTGTAAATACTTTTGTTTGGCCCTAGAGTTTTTTTCTTTTTTAGCCTCTCTAAAACAGAAAATATTGTTGCTCCGGACTTAGAATGAACATATTTGAACCCCCCCCCCCCCCCCCATTCAAAAACAAAATAATAATCGCCAATTCATTAATTTAATTTAACGCTTGAATCGTCAAATGAACTTTGATCATCTGTTCCAGAAATAGAAATGAATAATTTTACATGACGTCTAGACTAATGTAAGTATGCTAAGCGATAATGATTTATACAAATTATTTCATATCGATGCCTGGATTTTTTTAAAAGGCAGTTTATTATAATTACTATTCTTTGGAAGATAATTGAAAAATGCTCTGGGTGCTCTTCAAACGAGTCGAAAGTGATGAAATCAATTAATTGAGAGATTGATCACATACAGACAGTTTGATGAATTCAGGAATATATCCACTTCCATACGTCAAATAAAAACGGTTATGTTTGGACCAGTATGTACTTATTTTACGAGTAAAATGTTTGCTTCCAAATTAATGGCAAAGAGAACAATATAGGATTGTAACTTGGTTTCTTGATTTCAATGTTAAAGCAATTACGAATGATGCCTCAATGAAGAAGGCAAACGAAGGTCTTGACATGATTATAGTTTCTTAAGTCAGACGTAGGAGCAATCATTCACGGCTATTTGTTAGCTTGCGTCTGTATGTACATTCATGTCTGTCTCCAAATTTCTCTTATATTTCGCAAATATTTGAATAGAGTCCAGAAATATTCCCCTTGATTCAATTCTGTGAGTGGATGATGCATTTAATTTGTCTGGCCTGATTGAGTCTTCCCATCTCTCACCCTTATACTATATTTCAATGCAGTGGCGAAGGATAAAACCCGCATCCACCGACGAAAGAACAAAGAACAACAAACAAACAAACGGACGAATGAATGAATGCATTAATGAATGCATGGACGATTGCATGAATGATTGCATGAATGATTGCATGAATGAATTCACAGATTGAATGCACGAATGAATGCACGAATGAATGGATGAATAAATGAATGGATAAATGAGCAAATAAGCAAATAAATAAATAAAATAGAAATTCATTAATGACAAAATAAAATTGATGAATGAATGAATTGATTGATATAATAATTTAATCAATCTACCAATAAATACAAAAAACAAGGGTGTGTGTGGGGGGGGGGGGCATCCATACAACTTTGAATGTGAATACGGCAAGCGGCCTCGTCAAAAGAAGCCCATATGCAAGGAGCATAGCTTGATTCTTTTTTTTTCGGGGGGGGGGTTCAGCAAAGGATAGCAAAGGATAGCAAACGTTTGAGGTGTGATTCCGCCCCACCAGTTATTAATTTCTGGATACACCAGGTATCGGTTATCACAAAACTTGTTCTGATACTTGCGCTCACCAAAAATGAAATATAAAGTCTCTTCGGCATTGCGTAGTTCATTTGCAGAAAGCTTGTCTCTATTGACACAACGAACCCGCCTGTAGAGACTTGAGTTTGATTGAGGGTCTCAACATTCATGCGGAAATACTTCAGTCTCTAGGAGTTTCTGCAAATAAAAGACATTGCTAATCAATTTAGTTTCCTTGGATATTAATTGAATGAGTCAATAAGATGATAACTCTGCATCAAGTTGCTTGGCATATTAAATTGGCCGATCAAAACCGTCATGAACTGAATTTAAAGAATAGACAATATTAATATATTCATATCAAAGATAACGATTTTTTTGTTGTTGTAATGTGTGCTTGACTGTAGCTTACCAGTATACAATCAAAACTTACTATATTAAATGTTCAGTTTAATATTTCATACACTACATATTTTTAATATTTTGAAATGATTTCGCAAAGTTGATGGTACAAATAAACGTGGATTGTATTGATACAGAGACACACACACAAACTTGTATTTTTTTTAAAGTACAGATCATTAAAAGAATCCAATTGTTATGATTCGTCTATGAAGTTGTAGATGATGACTCTTTCAAGGATGTGTCAATTAAAATTGACGATATACGGTTACATAAAGAATAATTTAATTAATAGAAATTCAGGTATGCTACTTGTGCAGAGAGTTATACCTGAAACCATGGACAGTGTTAAGACCCTGCTCAAACGATCTAACTTGAGTTCTTGGCAATATGAGGTAACTTCTATGCTATATATTCAAGCAACTGAAAAGCTGAGTATCATAATTCTCTAACCGATATATAAACCTGACATCAGCGTGATATACATGTAAGTTGAGTAGATGATACGCGGTCAATGTCCGCAGTTCTACGTTCATAATCTGTCAGGTGTTACTGTTCTGAATAGGATGCTAGGTATCCATTCTCCACATTATTAACCAAGCTTTTCCCGCCTTTATTAGTAATAATAATAATAAGAAAAGGAATAGTGGGTTCTTGTATAGCGCTCATGTCTGTCAGACTTGACAATCCATGCGCTCCACAAGTATTACCCCGGTTTTAGCATGGCTGCCATTATTTTCCTTTTTATATTTGCGCTTCATGGATATAGTGATTGATTGATTGATTCGACTTTATTCCATTTCCTATCAATTCTTTGCACAATAAAGAACATAGTTGATAGAGTAAGTTCAAAATTATGAAATGAAACAGGTTTTGTCTAGGATGTGATGATTGAATTTTGAATTATTGAAATTTACCAACCTATTTTAATATAATTAAAGCTGGTATGCTATTTCAAGCCCCAAGATAATAATATAAATAATACATATATTATACAACGTATTTTTTTCTCGGAAATGTCTGTTTAAGAATATATTGAGAGACTCCGGAAAATGTTAAGGTCAAAATTTGCCAATAATTATACGATAATTATTTGCCATTTTCTTCAAATTTGATTCTGCTCTGTTCTCATCATTTCTTGTTCTCTCTCTTTCCATAATTTATAATTGGATAACATTACACAACAAAGGTTTGCATTACACAACAAAGGTTTGCATTACACAACAAAGGTTTGCATTACACAACAAAGGTTTGCATTACACAACAAAGGTTTGCATTAATAAAAACCTTAACATTCTAATTAAAGAGATATCTCCGCAATTGGAGCTGCCTGCCTAGTTTAGGCCTATCCTACAATTTCATACAAAGGAAGAGAAGAATTCAAGCAATAGAGATCGTACACTATGTATTTCATAATGATATTGAACCCCTTATACAAATTTGTAAGTTTGATGATATCGTCATCTTAAGTATCGATAGATATTGGGTTAAAATTTGATATCAAAATGCAACTAAAATGCTTTAAAGAATATTTCTCGCTAAGTAAATGCTCCTATAATTTTGTTAGTGCCTTTACAAGACGGTTTCTAAATGGCGTGTAAGAAGCGGGGCAGAGCTTAAATAAGAAAAATCAACATCCTTGCTATCTTTCAAAGAAGTACCGACTTTCATAACATCATGATCACGGCCTATTTCTTCTCTAAATACCTTTACGATATTTTTAGATATACCAAAGAAAATACATGAGTATATTTAGGTGGACTATTCGGAATTAACGATAATCATGGCACCTTATATCAATTCCACGTGTTCTGTATTAACTCAATATATTTAGGTCGGAGGTGTCAAATATACAAAGTCAAGTATATCCCTTGGTAACACGCAAACCCCGGGCTTGTAACTTTACACCTCTCAAAAACATTTTGACCGAATTCGGTGCTCCCCTCGAAACGGTCTGTTTTACAGGACGGTAGGATTCGTTAAACTTCAATTTATGATCTTGGATTGGCTTTTTATGGCGTCTATTTATGACATTCATCTATCTGAAGAAGTTGTAATAAATTATGTTTTCTTTAGTGCCTTCATGTACCGCGTGAACATAGTGAAAGAGGAACTAATAATCATGATAATAATAACAATTTAGGTTTATTTTAACTGTATTTTGTAACGGTTGCGTGTATCTATTACGTGCTTCAGTGAATCTATTTTTACGCGGCTAATTGAGGACATAAATCAAAGCGTCTAGTCTACCAGCATTTATCCTATTATTGCCATTTTATCATCTGAATCTATGAAAGGCAAAGTATGTCGAAGGGGCTTCTTTATCAAGTTTTATGAAACATTCGAACGTTTATTTTTATGAATGATTTCGCTACAATTTACAAATGCACCTTTGGAATGAAAGCAAATTGAGTTTGCATAAATGTCTCCTTTCTCGTTTGTTTATAGTACATTGATAAAGAAGGGGCGGGTCCAGGGTCGTGATAATGCGGGGGGGGGGGGGCCGTCACTTTTGAAAACTGCGATTTTTGTTTTCTTCCCTTCTTTTTTTTTGTGTGTGGGGGAGCTATGAAGTAATTAATATCCGGTCATTGGGGAACAGTTATTCGGACGTTTTTTTCTTCTTAAATGGGATGGGGCAGACCCTTTCCCCTTCTCCCTCCCACTCTTGAGTCGTCTATGTCAAGGGTATACATAACCAACCCGATACTCTGTACATTGAATCCACCTGTCTTTACAGTGACAACCGTGTTATGTTTGCGGGAGGGGGGGGGGGCAGCACATACAGGTGTGTTGATCTCATGTAATAAGATACCTCAGTGGGAGCCATCTCAATGATTGCTTCTTATGGATAGGATCAACAAAACACAACTCCCCAAATCAACCCCCTTCCCAACTCAAGGACTAACTAATAAAGTTTCTGTTATCAATTTAGAATCGTACACAGAAGTTCAAGTATTTTTGCACGCAAATAATATATTTTCGCATGGCCTGTAATCACTATCGCAACCTTATTATACATATAATACACAGCAGTGAGGGCATTAGTACGAATTACCCACACAAGGTGCCCGAGGCGCGTGTTTGGACTGTTTTGAAGGTACCGAGTGTGAGTAATTTTACTAATGCCCGAACAAAATGCTGTGTATTATTTGTTTTATAAGATTATGTTTTATTTGTTATATAAAATGATGTTTTATAAATGATTTTACTAATGACCGGTCATTAGAATTGGATAATGACCGGTAGTTATCACGCATTAGGCAAAATAAATGCCTGGTCACATGTACGCTTTAAACCAATCATTTGATTAGGATCCACGTCATCATCTTATAAATGGCCTTAACTCATCGTATAGAAAAGAGCACTGTCTCTTATACACCCTTGATTTAGATAGGAATATTGTCTATTGTGATACGGCATTATACTCAACTGAATGCTGTAGCAGATTAATTGTAAAATAACTCGATGCTCTTACAAACATAGTAGAATTATGTAAGAGATAGATTGAATCAGATAGATGAAAGCATTGTTCGAATTGATTACTCTCTAAAAATCAAACAAAACAGAAGAGTATTTGCTTCAAGCTTAAGTCCTCTGTCTAGATATTAATCTTCTGTCTTTACAATGTGGTATAGAGCAGAAGTTCGTAAAACTCTTAATGTACAGACCATGACCATGAGCAGATAGGGTTGACAAACCTGTATCATGATGATGAGATAATTTTTGATGCAAAGACTCGGAAATAGGTGAATAAAACAACAAATACTCCTTGAACAAAACAACAATCACAACATTAACAACATCAACAACAGCAACAACCAAAAAACAAACAACAACAACAATGAGCAAAAAAAAAGAAGAAAAAAAGATGTGAGAGCTCACTGTCTGATTCTTTGGATAAGCAAGTGGCGAGAATTCTGATCAAATTGGCTTCGTCATAATCGTGATCTCGTCGGTCAAGCTAGCCTCTTCTGTCGATTATTCAAGATTGTATCGATTGGGGCATTCTTCAGATTTTGTCCTGATTTTCTGTTTTCCGTGGAATTACGCAGAATCTATAAATGAATTAGAAAACTACGTTAGTAAACAATGCATAGCTTTGATTTCCATAACATTCTCAGATTGAGGATATGTACTGCTTATGAAACATGATGCTTGAGTAATGCCGACACACAATACGACTATACACTCTCATCTGTTCATCACCAATTTAGCAACTGAAAATTACAGTATTTCTAGTTACGAGCGCTAACATGTTTACGACATCCTATACTTGAATGAATTCCGACTTGTTCTGTGAAAAACACGTTTTATTAATGGCAAGATTCATTAACTAATATAAGCTTATATCCCCGTACTCGATTGGATGTGAACAATTATTTTGTCATAGCATTTTGGCTCTCCGGAGTGCGAAGAAAGTTATGACTTTTATGTTATGACCACGACACTGACAACAAGGTCCATGCATCAACTAACATGATTACGATGACGATTGTTAATTACGACTACGACAAACTTTACGGATAATACATGACTAGTAGGACATATAGGGCCAGGAATTTGTATTGTGTGTAACTTCATATCAATAATTCGTTAAACTACTGCTTCTGCTTTTGGATTTGTTTGTATTGTTTCCTTAATTGAAGACACTTACCACATCAACTGTTGTCGTCCTAACCTCACCAGGATGACCGATATTACTTCTCCACAGTGTCTTATTCTTGAAAACACGTGCTGATTTTCAGCAGTATTTCTATATTTGACAGCGTCGGACCAGGGAGGTCTTACCTGAAACTACAAAGATACCTCTCCTGATTGATATAGGCCTACACATGAAATATATACCTAAGTTTTCCCCACAGGGAATCATAAAACGGAATTACCAAGCGTGACTTCCTTCGAAGAGGTCTTGGTAGTTTTGACTTTAATAAAGCTCTTTTCATTTCCCCTGTGTAGAAGAATAAGACTACACTGTAAAAAAAAAATAGTCGAAATAACTCAATAAAATTGAGGAAAAGAATTGCCTCATTTTTATTAAGTAAATATTACCTACGGCATCTTAAGTAGAATTTACTTATTTTGCTGAATACATTTTTACTCAGTTAAATCGAGTTACATTAACGCAAATAATTTAAGTATTGTAATCATTTTAGGTAATTAAAAAAAAGCTATGATAGGATTACATATTGCACGATTTGGTACCCATCTAATCTAACAAGTAACATCCACTAATCATTCACTACTTCTATTTAAGATTTAACCGTATATATATATATCTACCACCAACACAAACTATTACATACGCTTCAATTCGACACATATTGAAAGGCTCCAAATTTTATATATACTTGATCGTAGCATCTTAAAAGGAAAATTGGTTGACAATTTCCTGAAATATCAAGTTTTGATTTGTTTTGAACTGGGTAACAATTAAAAATTGTCTTGTCTTTGCTTAGCCATGTTAAATGAATTAGTAAATGTTTTAAAGTCCTTAAATTTTCATTCAACCACAAAAAAGAATTGTTTTATTTAAAAAAGAGTTTAATTTGGTCTTAATGAATATTCATTAATTATGTAAATATTTCTATTACGCACTGCATCGGTCCTTACTTTAAAAAGATAAGAATAATCAACATAAATTGTTTGAGTAATACGTATAATTTCTGATTTTGAGTTAAAATTACTAAATTAATACAAGCTGAAATTACTTAAGCTCTTATGTATTTGATTTTACTTAAATATTCCACGTATGTTCTACTCAATTGAAAGTTTGAGTTAGCAAGACTTAAATTTAGTGCGTAAGTGGCAAAACTAATGTTTTCAAGTAAATTCTACATGGAAAAAATACGTAAAAATTACCAATGAACAAATTCTTTTTTACAGTGTACGTGTATGAAATAATACAATATCACTTACTTCTCATCGCATCTCTTTGGTAATCAACATCGCTCTCGCAACTGGTAAAGAAGATGATGGGTTCGGTTTCTTCTACTTTTGTTTCGCTCTTCATCATTCTTGGTTCTATCCTCTGTTGAATCTCGGTATCTACGTGATTACGAGACACCCCTACACTTATTTTATTGCTTATTAATTCAGGCTACTTTAAGATAGTAGTTTAGTATACAAAACGAAGAGAAGAGAATTCACAAATTAAGATGTTGCCGCGCGTAAAATGTGCATGTTCTCACCATAATGAGGCTGAATTATGAAAATTTATACAAATCAATATTTTGTATTTTGTTTACAAATTTACCAATCAGTATCTCCCTCCCCGTCAAATTTGTATTGAAAATTGTGGTTGCTTTCAGGGCACGATTATTTTGAATTGTTATAACAACTTCACTTTGTCATTTAAAAAAGGTAATTAGTGCTAAGCAGACAACTAACAAGCATTTGTCATTTTTTTCCCCGTCAGTAGCTACTTATTTAAAATGGTAAGTATGCAAATTAATGCATTTGCTTGAATAAGAAACTGAAAACATAGGCCGTACTTTAGATGCACATGAACTTGACATTCGCATAATCCTCATATGCAACTTTTGATTTACTAACTCTCAAGTTGCCGAATGCTTCTCTGATATGGCAACAATGTACACAATGTGAATTCTAAAGATCTACTGAGAAACAATAAATCAAAGAGGTGCATGAATGACATACAATGTAGTTCCTCCCATGTGTGGTGATATACACAAATTGGGGATAAAAGGCTACGTATGCCGTACTTGCATGCACATGAACTTCACATTCACACACCTTTCATATGCAGCTAATGATTTACTAACTCTCAAGTTGCCGAATATTTCTCTGACATAGCAACAGTGTACACAATGTGAATTCCAAAGATCTATAAAAAACTATAACCAATGAGGTGAGCGACGTAATTCCTCCTATATGGGATGATATAGAAAAATAGTCTACGTTTTTTAATTTTTGTGGGCCGCATTTGCGCCACACCTAAAAGCCTGAGTGTATTTGTTGTGCTGAATTAAAACATGAATGTTGCCAAGCAACAAAATCGCTCTTTATCAAGTTTAATGGGGCTTCCTTATGCAAATTTATGCTAAATCTGCGGTTTATCAATACACAATCACCAGTATCCCATTGAGAAAAGAGGCATCAATATGCAAATCCATTATTTGGTTATTTAAATGAAAAGCTAACATCAAATCAACTGAAAGGCGATGGATTCTCTGAAAACTTTTGATGCTGATCTAAATATCTTTCCTGCCACCTAGGACATTTTATCTCAATGATTATGTGTAATTATGCAACTTTATGCAAAACTCCATTGTTTACACTTTAATGCATGAGGCACCACTGAGTATTTTATCAACCAAAATTAAATACTTAAAGATTAATATCGGGGCCAAAACCTGAATTCAACACTACAAATGTATGTATGTGCACGTCAAAAAATGCATTAATTGGGTATTGGTACGTAGACTATACTATTTTGGCAATACAACTGAAAATACAAGTATATTATCACCTGAAACGTGACAATCTAGAGTGACTTTCCGCGCTGCTGAAGTTAAAGGGATAGTTGAGTTTTGATGCAGAGGGCGCTACACAATTTTGTGTGTGTGAGATAATTAAAAACTAAGTGTCAAATTTGAAAGAAAATACAATTTAAATGACAACATCATCTTTGTATGATCAAAATCGGTTCAGAGACGGCTGAAATATCCATAAATATAACCATTTCTAATATTTGGGGTGCCCCACGAATATTCGGTAATTTTGAACCAGCTGTTGGAAAACGAGAGAGCGCTTTTTACGTTTTATACCAGCCAATGCCAATATTTGCTTTTTCGTGTTAGTTATAATACACACAACCAGTACCACAAGTTAAAGAGAGTGTTGAAATGATGATCTCAGCCGAGAAAATCTCCTATAGCTTTGGGTTTGTATTACGCTCACGAAATCGCACTGTCAGACCAGATCTTTACCAGAGAGCAAGGCGGGGAAAATGTTTCAGTGTCTATCCGATTGGTTTAATATCACCCACTACACAATATTACATTTGTTTCCTTATTCAATTTCAACGAATGGAGATTGATACACAAATGAAGATTCAAAGCGCTATCCAAACAGTTGAAAAAGTGAACAGTGTAGAGCACAGAAGTAGTGGTACTGGTAGCTATTTATATACAGAGTTTGGTCAAGTTGGTTTCACTGGGTCACAACATGGCGTATATTTCTTTGGTTGGTGCTTGCCCAACAAAGCAGTAGTCGCCATATTGTGTCCAACTTGAACCGGGTTGGCCAAACTCTGTGTTATAGATGGCTCTGCGGTACCGTAGCATAGTGTCCCTTTAGGACACTACCGTAGCAGAAACAACAGCGCCCTCAATATGAAGACAACGGAAATACTAGAGCATGAGACAAACGCATTTAAGATTAGAAAGACATAAATTTGTGAGATGTAATGCTCCCCGCATCCTTTCACACCTTCCCTTCCTCATTGGTAAGCTCCTTGCTGAGCAGACTGGTGTCCGTACAGTTTACAAGCTCAACACGTGACCTGTTATCGATGACGTCTCAGAGGAAGTCACGTGATATCTGAGGTGAAATCAAGATGGTACTTGAGGAACCCTCTGAGAATCTTCGGTTGAAAAGTGAAGATGGGACAGAAGATGGCTTCATTTGACCTCATTTCAAGCCTTCTAATAATGCATGTTAGGAGACTTATGATCATCATTTAAGCTCTATAGCCTGTCCATTGATTCTGTTAACATTAGAGAGCTGCAATATGAGGCTGTGCGCTTTTTTAGAGGAATCAGTTAATGATGTGTATTAAAACACATCAACAAAATGAAATACAATCGCTAATTTTGAAATACTTTGAAAATCCCATTTATGAAATCCCTTTTGTGGAATTTCAATTCTTAAAGATAAAGGTGAGTTCTGGTAATGTGATTGCATTGTGAAAGAAAAGGTGTGGAATGGATCTGAAAAAAGTTGATCATAATAGCATGATAGCATCATCTTTAAATTATTTTTTTGTGAATTCCAAAGCGTTCAGATACTAATTTATTCTTCGTCCCACATGATTTAAACCAGGTACATTCTCGGAAATATGTTGCCTACAGGAACGGGCTGTTCCCTGTATTCATCTGAGAGTCCAGTAGTTAGCTGGTGGGAAGGAAAGGAGTAACACCGGATACATTTCTATAAAAAAACACTTTGTCTTCCGCACATCATGGAGACTGAGGTATAGTTTCACATCGTTACATAGGCAGATCCTAGATGACATTTTCTTGTAAATCCATGCGATCATCATGATCATGTCATAATCGACCGATGTCGTTTCGAGTTACTCCCACGAGTAGACATCATAACACCTTATATGGAGTAATGTCATTGCATTGCATTAAATAAGGGTGTTACATAATGACAAATGCTAACTGATACATGTACATAGAGTCGCCTTGTAAGGAGAAAATTTAAGATAATACTAAGCCAGTAAGAGTGACATCGCTTCTAACAAAATACTTTATAAAATCATGCCCTTCAAACATGTTGAAGTTCGGTTCTATTGCATTTATTTTGAGTATTCCAAACACAAAATTTCGTGGAAAAAGAGTGTATTTTTACATCGATTACGATGTGATGAAAATGCATTTAATATGTTCAAAGTAGTTCTGATATGAGGAGATATAATATGTTAATTATGTGACTAATATTTACAGTACTCATTGTGGTAATTAGCAGTTTTACGAACATAAATACTGTCCTAAATGATTCAGTCGATTGGTTAACTGCCTGCTCTCAATCGAATTTAATTAAGGTTCCATCAGAGATTCTGCATCATCTCGGATCATTCTAAGGCTTCCTTTCCAGAGATTTGTTATATGTATTCCGTTTCTTTTCGAAAGATATATAATATGATCTGGCTTCTGCTTATCGCATTACTTAATTTCGAATTTTCTCACTTAGTCAAGAGTTAATGTCACTCACAATGCCTTTTCATGTAACATAGAAGATGTACCAGTCACTAAATTTGACAACACGCAGATAGATATATTTAACATGAGGGGTGTGTTTATCATCATACAAACCGAAGATCTCTTTTTAGAAACTGTAAATGTTTAGTTGAATGTCAATGATCCGAAGAACGCTGTGTTTACATCATGTGCCTTCACCAGTCTTAACTGCCATGCCTCAACGTGATGGCGTGTTTATCTATTTGTTTGGGATGGGATAAGTGTCTGAGGATGGGGTGCAGATAAGAGCTTTCTCTCGTTCCGACTCGGAGTAGCTTGATTTTGAATTTAAAATGTTGTGATTTATTTTTTATTTTTTAACAAAAGTAGCAACAGGTAGTGATCTTTGAAACATTTCATTGGGCCTTATAACATTATTATACGCTCCATTACATAATTATTGTATAATTCCGAAGATTCTGATCGAAGGGGGGGGGGGGGTAGGGGATAAATGCAGTGGGTGGGAGATGGAGAGAGAGAGAGAGAGAAAGAGGGTGAGAGAGAGGGAAAGAGAGAGAGAGAGAGTGAGAGGGAAAGAAATAGGAAGGGATAGAGCCTGAGAAGGAGAGAGGGAGAGAGAGAGATAGAGAGAGAGAAAGAGAGAGATAGAGAGAGGAAAAGAGAGGGGGGGAGAGAGTGAGAGATCAGTAACGAAGTTTTGAGACACTCGAAAGAGATCATGTGATACTTTTCGAATTTAATTTATATGAAAGGAAGGAAGGAGATAGATGGACCAAAGTCACTCAAGCTAGCTTTTTGTTCTGGAAAATGACAGCATACAATCGATTGAAATATATAGTTTGAGAATTTATTGATTCCTTGTGTTTTCATGACACGTTGATTTGAAGGGAAAAAAGGGATTTGGAACATACCCAGCCATAAAACATGCATATCATGAGGCAAACACTGTATTTGTATCCCTTAGAGACTTACGTGTACTACCTCAGCATGGGGCATTTTCTTTACAAAATGGATTTAAAATCTCACCCTTAATGTGTAAAAATATTAAGACGATTTATGAGACCTTGTTGTATCATATGACATATGCAAGCAGTTTGTGCAGAATCTTTAACATGACACCACCGCAAATAGTGTTTCCCCTACCTTCTACCTCGGTCACACCGTCAAACCGACTCCAAACTAACCGATATCCGTCTACAGTTTTGCTATTGAGGGTAATTGTTTGGTCTTTTGTCGGTCTTGTATCGGTTTTGTCGGTATGACTTGGAGAGGAAGGATTTGTTTACGACCAAATTCAAATACCATCACGATCGCACTCTGGGCGAAGTAGTTTAAAGGTAATACAAAGTTTTGGGAAATTTTGAAAATTGGGTGGATAGTGAATCTTTACCATTTTGATATATTTGGATGCCCCTGTGGATGTATTATAAGCACTACAAAAATTAGCCCCTAAAACACTTCTGTTTTCGAGAAAAGTTGAATATAAAAATTTACCGGTGCTCCCGGTAAATGTTGATATATTTCAAATAAAGCCTATGGCCGTAAAATGGTAGCTGCGACCATGAAAATCTCAGAATATGTAGTTATGATATATATAATTTCCAAACGGGAATAGCTAATCGGTCGATTTTAGTCAAGAAACATTGTTTCATAGCCAAATTAATATCTTGACCTTGAGAGGGAGCTATACAACATAAAGAGTCTATTATTTATAATTTCATAACTTTTGACTCGATTTCAACCGCGACAACGATCAATGAATATTGTAGGAACGCATATGCTTCCAATATGTTAATTTGAACCAAATTCATGACCCCATACCAAAACTTTGTAATACCTTTAAGGTTGCCCTGTAAATGATATATAAAGTGTTTATTACTAATACTAAGACAATTCAAAATCAAAAGCACAATGGAAAGGGGGGGGGGGTGGGCATGGTTGTCGAATCATAACGTTGGTGGATGAATAGC
The DNA here is from genome assembly GCA_035222895.1 of Strongylocentrotus droebachiensis. Taxonomy (NCBI): domain Eukaryota; kingdom Metazoa; phylum Echinodermata; class Echinoidea; order Camarodonta; family Strongylocentrotidae; genus Strongylocentrotus; species Strongylocentrotus droebachiensis. The sequence goes on along the minus strand of JAVYIG010003162.1, from coordinate 126,524 downwards.
CGAGTAATAATAATAATAATAATACTAATAATATAGAGTATTTGTAATCCGCCAACTCCACATAATAATAACGCATATAATTCAAATAGAAAAGTGAAACATGATGCTGAAGCAATTGCATTACCAAATTAGACAAAATAAACAACATCCATAATTATTTTATACAAAAATGAAAGTAACAAGAGCATAATGGTAAGAGTTACATTTGTACAAGATGTATAAGGGGAAACTTTATTTTAATTATTCTACATTTTTTATATTGTTCTGAAAATATTCTGAATTAAATTGATCCACTCAAATGGGTAATAATTGCACATTCTCATTAACACAGTCGCCATGAACACCTCGCAGAACCAACCGGAAAAAGAAGATCGAATTCCGAGCTAGAATTTAACTGTTTTTTAATATGTTTACTTCAAAGTCACACGTTGTGAAAGTCACCATAAATTTTAGCGAGCTCTTTAAATGAATCTGTAGCACTATTCCTAACAAATATAGACATATAAATAGAGATTGAATCAGAAAAGGGACCTTCCAAACATGTATCTAAACATGTCGTGCAGGAAAGGTTACACCTGCACCGTATGAAGTTAAGAGTAAATCATCAACTACATGTACACTTTAAAACGTGTTGGTAAGCTTCCTAGCTCAGTCAGAACTAGAACTGCTTAAACTGGTGATCACGAATGCCTTTTGCAAAGAATTCAGAGGAGGCAAGAATAGTCATTGTGGGGGGGGGGGGGGGGAGCCGGAGCTTTGAGAAGAGGAAATAAATCTGCATTACCTATACCATGAATTGTAAATATTGTCTAATTACCTATCAATAGAAGTTTGCTGGATATATAATTCAAATATAATGAATTAAATTAAATTGAATTGAATAATCAGTTTACACATGGAGGCATGATTGACATGGTCAGAGGGAGGCCGTGCATGGAGGTTCGGAGGTCGTATAGTGGGCCATTCACTTGACTCACTTGAATCAAGGGTTGAGGGTTCGAATCCCAGCCTGGCACTACGTCATTCGGGTAGGCCATAAGTCATTGGATATACATTAATCCCCATGTGACACTCTCCGCCCAAGTTAGTACTTTGCAATGCTGATGTAATAATGTGAGATTATGGATTAGAAGGGGGAGCAGGAAAGAGAATTGGAGAAAGAAGAGAGAAATACAGAAATAGATATATATAGAGAGAGAGAGAGAAAGAGAGAGAGAGGGTAAAGAGGGAGAGAAAAAAGAGAGAAGGAGACAGAGAGAATGAATAGAGGGTGAGAAAGAGAGAGAGGGGGAGAGAGAAGGAGAGAGAGCAGAAGGGAACTAGAGAAAACAGAGAGAGATAGAAAGAGAGAGAAAGAGAGAGAGAGAGAGAAAGAGATAAATAGAGAGAGAGAAAGAGAGAGAAAGAGAGAGAAGATGAGAGAGAGAGAGAGAGAGAGAGAGAGAGACATTGCTTATGAAACAGTGAACTATTTCACTGATATTCGAGAATGATGATGAAGACTGACCGCGATATGATTTCTAATCGATATGTGTCGGCGCCCATTGAATAGTGTTGCCATTAATCATCTAGGCTGAGCAACTGAGCAGATGCACAATTTGACACACAACGTGATGGATCTACAGAATGCAGATTCATCATAGATTACCGTACAAACGAACGAAGGGGTGACAAATAATAAAAATAAAAATAAACAAAACAACAACAACTCATGCGACGACAAAAAACGGAGAACAGGTCATATACAAAAGCAAAACCTAAAAAACTAAATCTAGCGAAAATTCAACAAACTGGAAAGAATACCCCACTCCTACTTTAAAAATGCAAAGGAAAAAAATGTAAATGAGCATAACGATTTTTTTCCTCATTTTGTTCATGTTTTCTTGTAAGATTTTGTCGACGTGCTTATCAAATTGTGTCGGCAATCATGAGATATATATATTGTTGGGGGGGGGGGGGCATACCGAATATCGCTATGTATGTACGGCAAATGTAATTTAACGTTACATGAAAATGTGTGCAAGTGACTTCTTGTACAAGTCAATAACATGTTTGTATGACCGTTTATTGTTTTGATCACTTACGTACACGCCTCAGCTGTTGCTAGGTACCATCTGTATATTCCCCAGGACAATGTTGTCCGATGAAGCTACTGTTTTTTGGTTGGTTTTGCTTGTTTTTAATGATATGTACGCACTGTTTAATTTAGTATTGTAGTAATTTGTCATTTGTATGATGTAACACATGCACAGTCCAAAAGGGCTCGGAATATGCAACTAAGTTACTTTCTCTTTATAAATGAATATGATTACTTAATTCTCTTCTCAGTTTTTCCTCAATTTATTATATTTTCTTTCCTATCACCGTTCTGTTATACAAAATGTAATATTCATAATAATATCTATACTGTTCTCTCAGTAACTTGTGTTTACTCAATATGGGCGCTCCCCCCAAAAAATTAAAGCCTGCCTTTAAGAAATGGACCTGTCAGTCCGTTCAGCAAAAGCAAGTTTGTCTGGAAAGTTCGTTTATATCTTGACTAGTTTACAGCAGGAAATACAAATCAAAACGCACGTAGACGGTATAAAAGAAAGGCGATTCCCCCATTAGACAAAAACTTAAGCAAAGCATAATAAGTCGATATGATTCATTAAGATTTAGACGAATTCGTCGAAAATGTATCTATCTCTTACCGGTCACTAACCGCTAATTAAAATTGAGCTCGTTTTTTTTTTTTTTTTGGGGGGGGGGGGGCGTGTGTTTACATAAATTATGGTCTGTATTTTGCAACGATTCCTTTGAGAATTTCAGGAAAACGTATATAATGTCCCAAAAGACGCCTCAAACAACGAGGAGGCGCGATAGCTCAGTCGGTAGAGCAGTGGTCTCGTAATCCGGTGACCCAGGTTCGAAACCAAGGCGATGCGCTAGTGCCCTTTGGTAAGGCATTAATCCTCATTATACCAGGTCCCTCGGAGAGGACCTAAAGCCGTCGGCCGTTTAGTTGCTTACTTGCAAGCATTTATGCTTTCTTAGCAGTCAGGTAAAATAACCACCACCACCAAAAAGGATATATACAACATTATATGTATGTTCGGAACGAGAAGGGCGTTAACTCATTTACTTCAACTAATATTTAACGAACATTAAATATAGTATACATTTTGTATGTTTTGGCATGATATTTGTTGACAAACAAATGCCTCTTATTTTGCAATAAGAACAACAAAATATATTCAAATATTTCAATAACTATTGAAAGTGTAATGAAGTATTTCTTTCTTTAGACTACATATTAATCGTGACTTACAAGCGAACACATTTCTTTATGAGCGTTGACTCCACTGCCATTCAGATGTGGATATATCGTTAATTTACAATTATTTATATCCAGGTTGTCATGGAATGTGTTTTGTTGTTTCTATTCACAGAAAACTTCGCTGTGAGGCAGAATGCAAAGGAAAGTTAATCAAGCTCATCTCGACCAAAGATTCGACCAACCGCATTAGAGTGCCTTCATTATACCAACCCGACATCCCAGGTCATCGGCATAGCAACATCGACAACCAACAACCAACAATCCACTGGCAATAACTGCAGTCTACGACTTCGTCCAATTTATAAACGACATCGTTATTCAGTCTCCGGCATGCATCGGACGACGCGCTATTAGTTCAGAATGTGCTGCGGAATTGAATGAGTTCTGATTTCGACCACGGCGTGTGCTCAGCGCCAATTCATTTAATAAACTCGCATAAATAATAAAGCCAAAGCAAAGCACCCGTTTAAAGACATTGTTGTTTGCTCTAAAATTACATTGCCCAAGATAGGACGACATTGGATGAGAAAGAAGAAACCATAAAAGTAGATGAATCGAGAATTTAATTTTCGAGAGCGGTGATTGTTGTATGTGTGCCGTAGCAGACGACTACCCAGCAGTGCCTCATGCCCTTATTCTGCCGTGTTTCTCCCGCCGCAGTGTCGCCGTCTGGACTGATTGTATTCTAAGGATTCATGATTTGACGAAGAGGAGCAAAGCAAAGCCGACATGGTAAGTCAAACAAAACTGAATCTTGAATTGTTAAGCCCCTTAAGCATTTCGGTACGTGCTATTCATATTTAGTAAAGAAATGAAAAGAAACTCACGATTAAAACCTGACGCAAAGTTCGGGCCCGTTTTTGAAGAACAAATTTTACTTTTAAAGGAAGAAGATGAGGAGAAAAGAGCATCATGATTTAAAGTAACACAGGGTATTTGTCTCCCTTTTATCTTCTTTACTGTTTTCCTCTAACTCATACCATTATGTAGCATGTTATTAATCGTATACAATTTTCTAGAGTCATCGTCGCCTTTATCGTAGATAGGTATCACGTGCGATATATTCTTTAATTGTATCTCTAACCATCAAAGTAGCCATTTGGGATCGCTATATTTTTAAAGAAAGAGCGAAGTAGAAGTTAACACATGTGCTATTCCAATCGCAGAAACAGGATGCAATAGTTATATTCATCCCTAAAAGAAAGGATAGAGTGACAGCCTCAGTGAATGTACACATTTATGTAAGTTAAACATGCTTTTGAATTATATCTATACGTCTCGAGCTAATTATTGACAAGCAAATTATATAGAAATTCTCAATAGTAATTCAAAAACAAATTTGTGGGAATTTTCAAATTTGAGAATTTCATGTTCTCCCAGGCAAATGATTTCTTGACCCAAAAACACAACGAATGCAGTTTTGATCGCCATTTTCCACTGAAGGGCTGTCCTTGAGCGCTCTTTTAAATTCAAAGCTAATGAATCTGTTATGAGAGTACTTCCGCCATGCAAGAACGAATTAAATAATAAGCACATCACATTAACAATAACGTATAATACGAACATATTTTAAAGTTTGTAAAAAAAAAGGAAGCAGAAAAGAAGAAGGAGTAGAAGAAGAAGAACAACAATAAGAACAAGAACATGAACAAGAACAAGAACAAGAACAAGAACAAGAATAAGGAGAAGAAGAAGAAGAACAACAACAACAACAAGAAGAAGAAGAAGAACAACAACAACAACAACAATAAGAAGAGGAAAAAGAACAAGAAGGAGAAGAAGAAAAAGTAGAAGACGAATACAACAAATCCTGGAAGAAACCATTCTAATAGATTGGTCATTTGGAGTCGACGCCTTACAAATCTCATACAGTATAGGCCATTATTTTTCTTTAATACTTTTTCTTCAAATTTCAAATGTACTCAACTAAAGCCAGCACATGAAAGCAAACTTTCGAGTACCATTGTACATGTTGTATGTCATCTTCAGATTCATTCAATAATAACGACGGAACGGGTACGAGGTGATTTGCTTTAGGTAGGTACTCGCATTGTATAACCATGACAACAACATCTATCACGTTACAGGCTCATTTGTTTGATTTAGTGTTATAGCAGCGAGTTATAGCTTATAACCTCGTTACTCCATTTCTAAATAACCTAACAAACCTGAATGTTGTGAGAATGTTGTGACATTGCTGGCTGTCGGGTGAAAGCATCACTACAGCCATCACGACCCATTAGTCGCATTCTTGATTAACGGACAAAGAGACACAGTATGACACGCAGTGGAGCCCCCTATCAAATGGTGAATAATGATTAAATAGAAGAGAAAACGGGTAGAAAGTGATAGAGCAACGGATCATGTACATCTTCATGATGGTTATGTAAATACAGGTATTTAAATTTGGCACAGGGACAAACAGGCTATAGAGTTCAGCAATACCAGTCAGGGGTAAACATTCACTATTTTTAGGAGTGCTTTTATTTTATCTTGATCATTTGTGTAAGAGGATGGTTATTAAATCACATCATGTTATCCTAATAGATAGGGGGAGGTAACAGGGTACCACTCTCATTCCTATGAACCCCGTCAATCAATACTGAACAAGTCTATTTAATGTCTAGAGGGGGGGGGGGGGGGGGGTTCACAAATATCCTAAGTTGAACGTACCTCTAAATTTGGGCTTAACAACTATGGAAAGCCGTTAGCATCTATGCAAATATTTTGTAAAAGTTATTTTAAAAGGCATAAAATGTTGATTAAATTTATTCATATGTTCTGTCATCAAGGAGATTTCATGTTCTTAATGTGGAATTTATAAAAAAGTTAAAATACTTGGATTTTCACCTTTGAATATATTTTATTTTAAGGCTACAAATGGCTCTTCATAATTTTTAAGTCCAAATTAGAGTTAAGTTCGACTTAGGATCTATGTGAAATCTTTGAAATCCACTTTGTTATGAGTCATATTAAACATCACTGCGTTTGACATGGAAATTCACACTCAAAGGATTGGCAGAGAGTAATTCAACAAGAGTGCTTTATACTGAATTCCACTATCATTTAGAATCGGTTCAACTCGAAAACGAAATGATCCTTAAAGGGATTGCGTAACTTTGCCTCAGATTCTTACAAAAATCCTGAATTTAGCTTATGCTGCAATCATAATTATAAACCTTTATGTCATACATGAATCCCACGACTTTTACAATCCAATCGCTTGTATGATTATCAAGATATCTATAATTGGAATTAGAAATGTTATAAGACTACAGTCTATTGGGGAAAATGAGTATGGTAAAAGCGGTTAGATATTTTGAGGCACTTCATGATCATTTTTGAAGCGCACTTTGTTTAGGGCTTTAATATTTCACCATATCACAGACACTGATAACACGTAGGGCCATGATTCTCAGATTTAAAGAAGAATATGAAAGGGTCATTTCATATCAGCAACACGCGCTAATGGAGTTCAATTGGTAGAGGGATCGTTTGAAAATCATATCAGTTCAAATATTGTGATATTAATAGTATGAAGTTTGACTGCCCAGTACTTTCAACCAGTTATTCTCAAAGGAAACCGAGCGAGATTTAATTTATAATGCATGGGCGATGTGTAAATAGCCATTGACGGATATGCGTTCATATGTTTCATTGATGCTAAGAGCTATTAGAGCACTACTTCCATGACCTACAAATCAATTTCCTTTAATGGACCTATTTTACCTATTCTTATTCTTCTTCTTCGTATTTATACTGTGTATCGCGTCACCATTAACGTTAATAGAGTACCGAAGCTGTGGCATCACAAAAATCTATTCTTAGAATCTCTCAATTTGTTCTTCATTTTCCGAAAGAGCATACAAAATAATGTTAAAATGTTGAAAACCAGTTGAAAATGTTAAATATTGGCTGAGATATGAACATCTGAATGAAAAGATTTCCTAAAGGCCAGAGCTCAGTGTTATATCGATCTGGTTCGTAAAGTTATGAGCCAGAGCAATATAACACTGAGCTCCTATAGGAAATCTTTTAATTCAGATGATCATATCTCAGCCAATACTTAACCTTTTTAACTGGTTTTCGACATTTTGACATTATTTGTTATGCTCTTTCGGAAAATGAAGATTTTGTTTAGATATTCTAAAAATAGACCTTTGATGACGTCACACTTCACCACTCTAACCCCGAGTATGCAAACATATCATACAAACATGCATTTCAAAGTTGTGGTCAGGATAAAACCTGTAACTATTAATATAATTTGGAGCCTTGCCTATACATCAGTTTCAATGATTGTTGTTACCATATACATCTGTTTACTTTGTTTACTTTCAGACTGTGAAATATAGGCGAAGATAAATGCGTAAGGAATCACATTCTTTTTTGGAGTGTTGAATAATAATAATATAATCATTTGTAAAGCGCAATAACTTTATGGATATATTGTAGTGCGCTGCAAGAGCTTGTAAATGCCGTGCTATACATACTTCATTGACGATGCTATGGAACGTCATTGCATCATTGAACGTGTTAAACATCATGTATGCTTCATACGACAAAGAATGCAAACAAAAATGTAGAAATTGTGAGGGCATAAGCTATTCCAAGTTATAGCTCTATTTCGTAGCTCAACACCATATTTCTCACAAATTGTTCACGATTATCTGGGCCTATAGGATGAACAGAACCATTATGATAATGGCTCTGAATGGAGCAATCCAGACACCTTCTTTTTTGATAAATATTTTGTTATATTCATATGTATGGAAATATGTTAAAATACAGAAAATAAAACCAAACCAAACCATTACCATGAACAGACTATATTCATGAATCCTCTAGCCAATCTATCTTTACCACGGTCTAACCTCAGCCATGAACCACAAATATCTATTCTCAATTCGGTCCAGACAGACAGCCAATCTAAAATGTTATATTGAAATCGTGATGTCGACTTGAATGATGTGCAAAATCATTGTGTATAGCATTCAGATTATGTTGTTGGTTTGAATTTAGGATCTATAAGTGGATGGCTGACGGATGATTCACATGGAGGGAATGGATGAGGAGTTAAAATAGATTCAGGGGTTGCATTTATTGCATACATTGTAGGCTGTATGCTTACAGTGTTAGATAATCTGTTTGTCAGTGGAAGTTCTTAAAATATTTTTTGCCATGTGCATCGTCAAATTTACGAAAAGACACTCGCTAATATTTAAAAGAATATCGTAACACAAGAGAGGTAGAGAAAGAGAGAGAGAGCTAGAGAGAGAGAGAGAGAGATAAAGAAAGAGAGACAAGTACAAAGACAGTGACAGAGACACATACAGAGAGAAAAAGAGAGACAGAGAGTGATGTGCAGACAGACAGACATAAAGACATAGAGAAAGAGAGAGGGAAGGGATGTGAGGCATACAAACTGAATAGAAAGAAGGCAAATTTAGAAAAATGAATATTTAAAAGATTAGCAAAACAAACAACAAGAAAAGAAAGATAGTTTAATAAGATGGAGAAAGCTGAATAAAGAAAAAACAACAATAACATGAAGAAGAAGAAGAAAATCTAAGCTCCGACGTTTATATTCTTACAGAATGGGTTTACCTTTATAATATATATTCCCTTGACCCATGTTTGTAAAATACTGCCTGGTGAAAGAAGCCGGCTTCCATGCATGCATCTGATGATAAATCAGACTTCTTTACTCATCTCATTCTCATTCATTCGTGTATTCATGGACACGGATATTACGGATGTATTCCTGATGAAATCAAGAGAGAAGGTGACCTCGAATAAGAGAGCCCTTATCCTGAATATGACTGAAAAAAATAAGGAAAATCACCAGATGACATTTCTGCCTTCTCTTACTTCTCTTATCGCCCCGCCCCCCCCCCCCCCCAACAAAAAAACAAACAACACACACACAACAAAAAGAGCAGATAAAAACAAGCAAAGAAACAAATCAAACTAAAACATTTAAACAAAAGCAAAGTTTACTACTCAATGATCTCATTAATTCTCTTTGTGACTATATAAGAACTTATATAGGAGGAAAAAGCAATATTTATGGGTGGATTTATGGGTATTTCCTTATCTTTTGAAATTTTGTCCTTCATTGTTACTCTTTTGCCGATATGATTATGAGGAAAAATACATTTTTAATTGCTGTAATTCATCGCGGTGAAATGGTCGGGGGAAAAAAGAACATAATTTGTCTGTTGCATTATTTTGAATAGAGGGAAATTCAAAGTCATGATCATATTTTTGACCTGGTCATGATTGTTCGTATAAAAGAAAATCGAAGAGGAGGAGTGGGAAATTAAGCATATGTTTATTAAACGGGGCATAGAACAATGAAAGCCTTCTTTGTGTATAAAAGGGAAGATAATCATAAAAACAGTCCAAGGCTTCCTTCTGATATTAGCAATGAAATATATGTTTTATTTTGTTTAACGATTGTTCTGGGTTTGAGAAATAAAAACCCATAATGAAAGATTGATGATTCGCTTATGAAAATACAGTATATAATTAGGATATAACGTAATATTTTCGGATCGTACACAGTTATTGCTTATGGCATCCTACAAGCGAGAGAGGGATAGAGAGGAGGAGGGAGAGACTGAGGGGGAGGGAAAGAAGAAGGATAGGGTAAGAGAAAGAAAAATATTCACAGAGTTCCATTTAGAAAAGATTTTCTTTTAGTGTGTGAAAAATATCAAAATAATTATGTTTGTTTCTTTTATAAAAAATGCACTTCCAAAATTTGTTATTAACATAAAATATAATTAGCAGTTGTATTACCACGATTCTTTAGAATCTACGAATTAAATATATGATATTTCTTTTATATCCACACCTCAAATATAATCAGTTAGCTTTTAACTTCAACCTCATCGATAAAGAGTGTTTATATTCTACGAGTCTTTTTAAGACACTTACAATAATCTAACATGATACCATCTACCAGAGCCGGAAATGTTCAATCTTAACTCACAATTTCAATGATTCTGAAATTTTGCACAAGGCAAGCAACTGTCGCCGAGAATCTGGTTCAGAATTTTGTTTTGGGTTAGGCAACGGGCCTCGATCATTGAACCATGCTAGCAGAATTGTATGTACCGTATGACCAGCTCTTTAAATCTGGTTCAGAATTTTGTTTCGGGTTAGGCAACGGGACTCGATCATTGAACCATGCTAGCAGAATTGTATGTACCGTATGACCAGCTCTTTAACTCTTATCATGCCACAGGGCTAACCCCCCCCCCCCCCCCGTGCCAGGTTGTTTTGGAGATAATCTGATTAACGCGATGGTTCTATGAATGGCGAGTGCAAAACACACAGCACAGTCCAATGAGCATGAACAATAACTGCTATTACGAAAGCGCCCTTGCACGCACATGGCACTCAATAGGTAGCGTGCATGCAGCCTCATGGCAGGCCATGAGTTAAATACTAGAAATATGTTTCTGCCCTGTCTCTGCATATGTACAAAATAATGTAGTCTACACAGTCTACAATCCGGTTGAACCTAATATCATTCCACGATGACATGAAGAAAATAAATCAATCTTGACTGAGGAAAATCACATTCCTTATAAAAGTGATCGATAGCGACTAAATCTCCCAGTCTAAACTATCCATCACACCTGCCATCAACTTTGTCATACATATCGATCATGTAAATATGAGGCGAATTCTTTTCATTCATTAAAACGCCGTACCAAAATACTCAATATATCCAACATACTTATCTTCGGCTGCTTTATTTGACAATGCAAGTCTAGGAAGGTTGAATACATCGGCTTCCCGGTTAACCCCAAACCTGTTTGTGGGTTCCTATCTTGATTTATTGAAGATCCGTCAAATTGGGATCTTGAGTTTGTAAGGTTCCTGATGTTAAAGGGATCTTTCAACTTTGGTGATATATTAAATGCAGTCGTGACCCTCCAATATAACTGTGTCAGTGTGATCACATGATATTTATATCTGTTTGATAAAATGGAAACGAATTTATCTCGCCAAACGCAAAACAAATCAAATCTAAACAACAAGCAACAGGAACATCGGCTACAGCTGAAAGGACTATTTGATATAAGGGTGTATTGTGCCCTCACATTTGAACAGTTTAAAGAAGTTGATGTCCGGTGTGCTTACATTGATGAACTATGTCAGCTAAAATAGCTTATGAATATAAATGAGTTGAAAATCATTTACTAATTCAGCTACATGTATGAACATAATGAATATGCATGCTTCAAATGAAATCGACAGTCCAGATACAAAATACCAATGATTGACTCAACGCACTTACACAATCTGTGGTATGCGTGTGTGCGTGTGTATGTGCGTATTGAGTGATGAAACGTTATAAAGTATTATTAAAACAAATTTTCTACCCTGTGTCATGTGTTTTTAAAACCACATTATGTTGTTAGTAAATGATTTCCTTTGAGATTGTACGTTATATAATGTGTACGCCTATCCCCCCTTAAGAGACAGTAGAGATTTAAAGCACAAACACATTTCGTCAGGAAAGAAGGTTATATTAATTAAAACATTTGTGATTTGTTTTGTTTCTAGGCCAACTCGTTAATTTTGAATTATTGCATTTTCTGATTTTTTAGAGCTGCGTGAATTTTTCATAAGGATAAGGGGACACGCAAAGTGTATTCATTTTTTGCGTAGACATGAATAGCCTTGGAATAACTTGATATCTTCTTTAGACAGCATAATGAAGGAACCAGCAGGCCTGTTTTCACTAGCTCGAGATTGCCAAATATCCCGATATTTGAACTATCCCGATCGCAAACTATCCAGCTAATTTGCGTCTTCATCAGCCTGAAGTGGCAATTAGCGGGATATTTGGTCGGGATTGTCATTCAAAGATATCTTGCAAAATATCCCACTATTTGTCAAAATATCAAATGTCCCGTGCGTTTTCACCAGACCGATGACTCGCACTATGCGCGAACGCTGAGCAAAAAATCACGAGCTAATTTCTCAAGGTCGAGTTTCAAGTGTCGAGGTAGAATCTCGAGCTCATGAAGACGCGATTTGTAACTTCGGGATTATTTCCCAAATCAGAAATAGCGGGCTATTTGGCAATCTCGAGATGATGAAGGCGCGCCTAGCGAAGAACGAACTAGCCATGATAGATTGATAGAAAGAACGGGAAGAAGGAGATATAGAGAAAGTACAAAGGTGCACAATATTATTATTGAGGCCGCAACACAAATATAGTATAAGCAAACACACTGGACAAGACGGACGAAATTACAGAGCAAAATCTCGTATTCTATTTATTTTAATAATAGGTGAGATTTTCTGGAAGCAATAACCATGGTCAACTCACGCAGAAGACTAGCCAATAAGGGATGTGGTGACACGTTTGACGGATTGTACAAGAACGATGACATAAAGGCGTTAAAGCTCATGATGACAGGGATTGAAATAAAATTAATTTATCAAGTTGGATTCAAGTTCATTTATTTCACATCCTGCACAAAGCATGACATTGTTCTTGTTCTTTTCTACAAGTCCCTAATCCAGAGTGTTCTGACGTACAACCTAGTCTGCTACTTTGCTAATGCTACAAAAATTGACCAGAAGAAGCTCAATAAACCCAGGAAAATAGTTCAACGTATACTAGAGATAGACTTGCCACTACTTGATAATCTGTACCAAGAGAGAGTTTCATCTAAATTAAGACTATTGATTAAGGTTATGCAGGACCCCACCCACCCACTCAACGAGAACTTTAAATTTAACCGTTCAGGCAGGGCTTGTCCCTGGTTCAGGCATACGTTTGTGCGCACCGCGCACACAGAAAACCCGTTTCAGGCAATCTTTTGTTCCCAACGCCATTCACCACTTCAATGCACAAGCCCGGAGGTCTGGAACTCAAACGTAAATACTGGTCTTAACTTATACTTTGTTCTGAATTTAATTTTCGCTAGGGCTCATAATATTAAACTCACCTATATTCTCAAATAAACAGCAAGCTTAATGTTTAATTTTTCACCTGGTATGCCATGTTTATGTTATACTGCAATCATGTATACGTTCTGTTCCGTTTCCATTGCAACAATCACTTTCAAAATGTAACTACGTTTGTAACGATGTACATTTGATAATTATTGTATTATATATTGTTCCTGTATTATGTATATATGTACAAAGACTGTTAAACCAGTGAAAAAAGAATTTCCCGTAAGGGACAATACATTTTCAATTCAATTCAATTCAATATACAAAATAATAGAACAATAGATAACCTAGCTTATATAGATTAATTTAATTGATATATTTGATACAATTATTTACTCAATGATATTGCACATTATAAGGATAAAATGATAGAAATTGCAAACAGAATAGGATAAATTAGAGACTGTAGCAGATGATGGGCTCTTAGAATGACATTAGTCTAGTTTTAAAAGCCGATCCCACGTTACTTACCATTACTTCCTGATTGAAATTGATAACCTTAAAGGTAATACAAAGTTTTGGGAAATTTTAAAAATTGGGTGGGTAGTGATTCTTTACAATTTTGATATATTTGGATGCCCCTGTGGATGTATTATAAGCACTATAAAATTTAGCCCCTAAAACTTTTCTGCTTCCGAGAAAAATTGAATATAAAAATTTACCGGTGCTCCCGGTAAATTTTGATGAATTTTAAATAGCGCCTACGGCCGTACAATGGTAGCTGCGACCATGAAAATCTCAGAATATGTAGTTGTAATATATAATTTCCAAACCGGAATAGCTAATCGGTCGATTTTAGTCAAGAAACATTGTTTTATAGCTTAATTGACATATTGACCTTGAGAGGGAGCTATACAACATCAAGAGTTAATTATTTACAATTTCATAACTTTAGACTCGATTTCAACCGCGGCAACGATCACTGAATATTGTAGGATAGTATTTGCTTCCAATATGTTCAATTGAACCAAATTCACGACCCCATACCAAAACTTTGTAATACCTTTAAAACATGCATCTATCATTATTATAGCATATTGGTTTTGATAAGTCTTGCGGCGGACTATTTGTGTTACAATAATGATGCTTCCTCAGGTTGAAAGCGAAACCGATTGCCTATCACAAGAACAGAAGCCTTGAACAAGCACTTGTCACCTTTGAGAACTAAACCAACGGATTTTTTAAAGAGCACCCGAACAATATTGAGTTTACGTTGTATTATCTTTCAGAGCCCACCGCCTTTATAGTGTATACAGCCGCTGACATATTACTTGATCATATTTATTACTGATCACTTGTATTTCATTACAGTTGTTACATGGATATAATACTTGATCCTTTTACAAGTTTGGATCCACTGGCAACAAACTCTTTTGCTTTGTCCAGTAAGCACTACTTAATTGAATTCGTGGTGCTATCATCAAGTCTTGATTCCTATGATCATTAGAAATATCATTACTATTGTTACTTTGAAATAGCATTGTTTATACAAAATAATCGCATTTACATCCTCTCGTGTTACTCGTATTCGAAGTTCACCCGAATCAGAGACATCAGTAACACCATCCCTGCTCGAATCATTCACCTCCTATATCATGTTAGTGGTATAGATAAGAGAGTTTTTGTTATTAAAAACAAATTGTGATTTGACTGTGTCACTTTATGTGCTGGTGAAAAATGAAATAATAAAAAGTGGCAGATTATCTTGCCATTAATTTTGTGTCCAAATATGTTCCTTGAATTCAATATATCCCTTAAAATCCCAGTGATTTCCTTTTTCGCCTCTCCCTCCTGTCCCCTCGTCTCTCTTACTATCTCTCCATCCCAATTGTTTTCTCCTCAACAAAATGTAATGCTATAATAATTGTAGAACGCCAATGACGAAAAAAGTGTGCAATTTGTCTCCCACGCATTTAATCGTTTCCATGAATTGCAACCCGGACCTTGAGGTGTAATATAGCTTTTGATTAGCACGGCCATTTCGCTTTATACGTGTACTTCACTTCAAATTATGAGGATTACGGTGATTAGGCTTGCTTGCGTGAATCAATTGTCTACATTATGGGACCTATGGAAACCAATTATCACCGTGATTAATACTTGATTAAATGATTGAAGGGTTGCATCTACAGGTTAATCATTATACGTGTTTTAATTCTTTTTACCTAGACATCCTGACGCATGCCTCTAATTGAACTGTAATCATGAATGTCAATTTCATTTCATCGTTAACATCCTCTTAACTGTCGTGTGGAATTACCTATATATCGTTCTCGAAAAACCGAAATAACAAAGTAAACTGAAATAAGAAATAATTTCAATAGAGTAGTAAATCGGGCTTTGATATTTCTTCGGGAATCATCTTTTTAAAGACTTTGGTATCTAACTGATAACACAAATGCGCGCATACGTAATCATTATACTCTCCCTCTCACCTTTATCTCAACTCCCCCCTCTCTCTCTCCCTCTCCCCCCTCTCTCTCTCCCTCTCCCCCCTCTCTCTCTCCCTCTCCCCCTCTCTCTCTCTCTCTCTCTCTCTCTCTCTCTCCCTCTCCCCCTCTCTCTCTCTCTCTCTCTCTCTCTCTCTCTCTCTCTCTCTCTCTATATATATATAATAACCAGTCTTCCTAGCGACGTGCAAAAAAGTCAACAATATCATTTAATCGAATCGCTGATACCGTGGTCTAATTCTATTCATGAATTGATTAATTCGCGTTTTTCACGTGGGAACACGGCACGGGTGGAGATAATCGAAGTATAATGAATTTCGTATCACTGTCACTCATTGTGGTTGGAATATTGCTAAATTAGAATGGTTCGAAACATCTTTAATCGAGTACATCATGGTCCGGCTGTGATGATACTTAGGATGGTGCGTAGTTAATCGCAACGTCAAAGATATTACGGGCAAAATGCATTCAAACAAACGAAGAAGCGAGCAACAAAAAAAGCAAAAACAACAAAGCCAAGCCAAAATTAAAATTTTGTGAAAGAAAATGAGCCACCGTATAGTGATCTAAAGTGAGATTCTATTTGCAGAGGTCTGCAAAGAATATTTGCGTTGGTATAAAAAGTAAATCTCAAAATGAGTGTATCGTAAATTAATTAAATTTAGGTATTTAAGCGTTTACTTTGTTTAATGAAGCAAAATATCAAGTCTTGATCAATCGTATATGTAAATTATACACACACTTGTTTTGAACACCAGTTGTAATGAATTACTATTGATGTTCCTGTCGTCTCATTTATATCATCTATGTGCTGTATATGGATATTATTCAATCGACCTTCTATGTCCTAAACCCTTAATGACAATCAAATCTGTCGTGCAAATCATATTAATTACTTTCACTGACTGAATCAAGGCTTATTATCAATCGTATACCGGAGTGTTGGCTCAGTCAGTAGAGCGTCCACCTCACAACCGGGAGGTCGTGGGTTTTTATTAAAGGTATCGTTAAATTTAATTATTCATAATTCCTAAATATCATTTGAGGTGTTCACACTTGTACAAGCGTTGCTTTTTAGTAGACCACTCTGTTTCCAACATGTACTTCTACATTTGTTGTAAATGTTTATAATTGATTTGTAATGTTTTGTTGGAAACATAAATAAACTGAATTGAATTGAATTGAAACAATGCTAAATGTGAGATGCATGACCCTACGTGTTATCAGTGTCTGTGATATGGTGTAATATTAAAGCCTTAAACAAATTGCGCTTCAAAATGATCATGAAGTGCCTCAAAAAAATAACAATCTTTGGGTGGACGGTTTTACCATACTCATTTCCCTCAATAGACTGAAGTGTTATAACTGTTGAGAAAGCGATTTTAAAAAATTGTGATTTACAATCATAAATATTTTGATCATCAGACAGGTGATCGGCTTGTAAAAGTCATGGGGTTCCTGACTGACCTAAAAATGTATAATTATGATTGCAGCATGAGCTAGATCCAGGATAATAATATTTTTTTTCAGAATCTGAGACAAAGATACCCAATCCCTTTAAACGATAAGTATCAGGATGTTGGTTTTCATTTGATGAGGCGGTCATGTTCCAAGCGATATAATTGAAAGTGATTGGTAGCGCGAGGAGAATGGAAACTTAGCCATATTTGATTTGCATAAAACTCTGACAACTGTTTTATTGACCACTATTTCGCGATCGCAATGAAACATATTACCAATCATGTTAACCATTTCCTACACATTACATATTGCACGTGAATTAAATTGATAAAACGTTTGATGCTAATTCATTTTAAATTAGAAACAAATTAAACAATCTTGTAAATTTAGATATTAAAACACGAATTTCGTGTTCAAAGTAATTATACCTTTTATGCGCTATTATACAAATAATACACAGCACTGAGGGCATAGTAAGAACTACCCACACAAGGTAAATTTGGAACAGTCTAACATGCCCGATAGCCGAGGGTGTTTGGACTGTTTCGAAGGTACCGAGTGTGGGTAATTGTACTAATGCATGAACAAAATGATGTTTATAATTTTGTTCATAAGATCATGTATTATTTGTTTATAAAATGACGTTTTATAACATGATTTTACTAATGACCGGTCATTAGCATTTCATAATGACCGGTCATTATCAAAATTACTTGTGAGGCAAAATAAATGCCTGATCACGTGTACGCTCTCGACCAATCATTAGATTAGGATCCACGTCATCATCTTATAAACAATAATGTTTAATTATTATTGTTAATTTAGGTTCGATTGGATTTGATTTTACACATTTCCCAATTTTGAAAGTTACAGTTGTGCTGAAGCATATTATAAAGAAGAACACGTGATCTTGACATTAACGAAATTGATAATATTAGTTTTTATGTTTTTTTAGCTGTTCTTAATATCTTGGGGGTGTTTAATAAAACAAAGTTATCTCGAAATATTCTTTGTTTTAAGACAAATAATATAGGTAAGTATTATAATCAAGGTCCGCGGTTCGAGACCCGCCACGGCACTTATGTCCTTTGGCAAGACATTGATCTACATTTGCCACACTCAACCCATGTGATGTAAATGGGTACCTGGCAGGAATTAATTCTTTGAAACGCTAGAGCGTCGCAATGGCAGCACAGCTAAAGCCGGGGTAATAATCTCCAAGTTTGGAAGCGCTTAGTGATTCTAATAAGCGCTATATAAAAACTGAGTATTATTATATATATATATATAATATATATGATGTTATTATAAGATCATTTAATTGTTCAGCAAGTCTGCAGAAACAGTGAGGGAGAGGTATAATTTTAAATGCAAATTAAAATCAAAATTGTATTGATTAAAATCCAAAGAAATAAAATCATTCTAATTGTTTAATAACATTGGATAATAAGTTTCAAAATTAAAGTGTAACATAGATAATTTATGCAAAAGTAAAGATTAAAATAAACTAGGCATAACAAACATTAACATACTACTAAATTTCTCTTCTGGAATATACTACAGAGATGAAAATAAATTGAATTACTCGTAATACTTTTTACAACTTATTTCTTTTATTTTCAAATAAAAAGGAAAAAGGAAAGAAAAAATGCAGCATGATAGTAAAACCAAAAGTATATATATGTTTGATGTTTACCAACCACTCGTCACGAGATGACCCAGACAATACGACCCTTTTCTAAATTCAACCTCGTGAGAGACAGTGAGCATGGGATGATAATAAAATATGCCTTGTACAGTACTAAATTTCAGCGAAATTAATAATCTGGTAAAATACCAACAACAAAAAAACATTGAAACAATCAATGATCTACTAATCTCATTTATGTTCGTATCTCTATCTCATAATACCCTTGATATCGCAAAGTCAAAATGCATTTATAATATAAAGATAAATTAAATATATCAATAAATTAATACATTATTTATTAATACATTTCATGAATTAATCTGAATCTAAATCTGAATATAGAGCAATATAAATGAGCAAAGGTACGATTGACAAGCCTACGATTTAACGATGAATTTTTCGTTTCTTTTACTTTTTCTCTTTTTGCAGTACGGGTTCATCAATATTTGTGTCAAGGCTCTGGTTACAGAGAAATTCGGGGAAGAAGCATGGATCAAAATAAAGTAAGTTCTTTCTATTCTCAGGAGGGCCCTAGAAGGTTTAGGACATTACGTATCTGGAATGAGGTATTGTGGTTCGAGTCCCGCCTCATCACTAATGTCCTTTGGCAAGACCTTAATCTACATTTGCCACTCTCCACCTAGATGTTGAATGGGTACCCGGTAGGATGCGAAAGTTAGTGTAGTTGGATGAGCAAGTGTGCGCTTGTAAAATGGCGACTGGCCGGAATGCTCCCCAGGGAGTTGGAGAATGTGAATACATTGTGCGCGGGTAAGCCTGAATCCGAAGACCGGGGTAATAATATATCTGTAAAGCGCTTGTTGTAGCTATATGAAAGCGGAATTTTATTATTATTATAATACCCCTTCCACCACGAACAATCCACTACACCCCTCATCTGCGAGAGTTCTACAGTTACAATTACCACCCCCAAATGAATACTCCTCCCCTTTCGTCTGCGTTTTTTCCGCATTTTCTTCACGATCTCATCATTGGAAGTGTAAAAAACCGCACTAGTTTAAGTCGTTTTCCCTAAAATAACCCATTGAGAACAATGAAACATCTCATCGCTTGTTAATTCAATAATAGGTCTACCCTGTATCTATCCAAATTGCCTTGGATAACTACCCTCTTAAGAAAACCCCACCTATGACATTAAATCACCCTTCAGGGCTCACCCGCCGGAAAAAAGGGAGGGGGGCGTCCCCGTAAATATTCAGCATTCTCCGAAGGCTGATGCTTCTTTCAAACACTCGTCGTCGAAGGCTTTGAAAAAATATTGTAGCCAATATTGTTAAAAGTGGCATGAAAACACCGTGTTGTCTGATTTGAGCAATCTTTTTTTTTAATATGTCCCATTTCGACAATAAAAAAAAAATCTTTTTATCCAAGTTATGCCCTCACCGCTGATGAGAAATTCCAATGACATAAATTGAGACGAAGCGATGAAGTGCTGATGGCGTTCTGGAAGCTCCTTTGTACGGCACTTTCGACTTCATCATGTAACGGAGAGTTAAGTCAACAGAATATGAGACGTTCGGGCTTTGGGGGTATGAAGTCAATGGCGGGTAACCGCAAATTATTAGCACGTGTGGGACCAGGGAAATTAAAAAATGGCGAGTGAGGCGGAATCTTTATATTCTCATATGCCCCTCATTTCAAAAAATTTGTATAAAGACGTCTAAATTGTTTCCTCCATCTGCATGCCCCGTCCCCCCTTTCCCCTAATTTTCGTTTTTTAATTTTGTATTTGTTGTTCGCCCTAACTGATCCGCACTAATATCCACCTCCTCTGTATACCTCTCTCTCTCCTATCATTCCCGCTCCCTCTCTCTCTTTCTCTCATGCGCATTTCATTTTATTGATTCATCTTATTATTCCTTTCCCCGTTCCAAATCAATTTTCAACTTATTATAATGTTTTGTCCCTCGCGCGCAAGAACTTGATACTTAAATCAGGCCCGCTCCTTACTCTTCATTGAATTGTTTACGTTTGGTGGTGGGGGGTAATTTAGTCGTTTATTCGATTAAAATATTTACGTTACTAATTTAAACGATAGAGAATTTATGTCGCTGGTCATTCTTTCTCTCTCTATCTCTCTCTCTCTCCCTCACTCTCACTCTCTCTCTCTCTCTCTCTCTCTCTCTTCATCTCAATCCAACACTATGTAATACGTTATCGCCTTTCCTCTCCCATCCATCGCCCCTCCCCTCTCTCTGCCCATCCTCTTGGTATTTATGCACCCCCCCCCCCCCCCGCACCACTCATGCTCAGCCTACTCCCTTCGTCTTCCTCCGTCTCTCTATCTATTGTTATTGCTAAGAGGGGCTTTCTTTAGCGACGTTATACCTTTGCCTATGAAGCGGAAATTACTCTCCATCTTCATACTCGGACGGGATAGACCTCTAGGTCGCGGTTTGGTGAAGATCAAGTAACACGTCGGCTAGCAATCCAGCCTTTAAAGGCGCCATTTCGGGAAAAAATAGAGAAGGAAAAAAGTCATATTTTCATGGAAACATTAACGAAACCTACGCGCACGATATCATAGACCAACGAAGATAAATGTTTTCATTTCATCAGTTTTCTTAGTGTCTCTCGATCTTCCAATTTCTTTGCATCACTGTTTGTTTTCGTAACCTTTATCTTTTGGAAAACCGAGTCAAAGGAAAAGGTTGACGTAGTTCAAGGCTATTTTTTCAGATACTCGTTTTTGACTTTCGCCAACATCAATCCTTGCAGACTTTACCGATAACGGTAGGAAAAATTGGGAAAACAAAATCAGGATTTTAAAACGTCCTTTTTTCTGAAACGATATTTGCACTTGTTGCTAAAATGCAGCAAGTCTCGAAATACCGCTATATACAGTAGTTGTGCGCATGCGAAATTTATCGTATGCTAAATGATAGTGATTATTTCTAATGTTCATACACATATCACAGGGTTTAATTGTTAAGCAGGTCTGTAAGCAGTATTCGCGATGATTTAGTGGTCGTCATTTACTCATCAAAATCCCAAGATGTTAGAAGGAGCGCCGCGCTACTCTGAAGAAGATATTTTGGTATTATTCAGTTACAGTGTATGATCATGTGACGTTTCCATAGGACATACAATTATATACCCATATATATATATATATATATATATAGCTGAAATTTAAATGAAAATACAATCGTGTATGATAGTTTCTCTCTCTCTCTCTATACATATATGTCAATCTCTCTCCCTCTCTATCTTTCTCGTTCTTTCTTTTTGTATATCTCTCTCTCTCTCTCACTCTCTCTCTCTCTCTCTCCCTCTCTCTCTCTCTCTCTCAATCTCTCTCATATCCTCATGGTATAAACGTAGCACATCTCATACATGCATCTCTGAAATGTACATGCAACATAGTGTGGAGTTTAATGAGCGTGAACAAGATTATTGAGGGGAAAATGGCACTGGTTTCTTTAGTACAGAGAAGTCTGTTTACAAAAAAAAGATTTAAAAAAAAGAAGGAACACACTATCAATGCTACAGAGAGCGGACATTACATTTCAAATTTATCGTCTGCAAGTGACTGAAGAGTTTTCAAAAATCTTTTCAGTCGATTGTGGCTGCATTAAAAAAAATAGTTAACAGGACAAAAACTACGGATTAGCGACACACATGTGCCTCTGCGTGTAGTAGCTACACTGTGAAAAATGTGGGCAATATTTTTCGACCATTTGCCCAACGTTGTGCCAATAGTCAACCTAACCATCTATTGGGCAATATTTTTCTCAATGGCCCAACAGCTGGTCAAAATTTTCCCAACAAGTGGGCTACCGTAGTCGGGCAGTTGAAAGGTTATATCTTTGCCCAAATTTTGTTCAAAATACGAAACAATTATGCACGTGTGAAGTAGGGTGCTTACGTTTACCAATACCACTGGGCAAAATATTGCCCAATAGATGGTTGGGTTGACTATTGGCACAACGTTGGGCAAATGGTCGAAAAATATTGCCCAAATTTTTCACAGTGTATAGAACGAAGCAAGTCATGATTGTGTATATATTACCAGACGGTCAATGATCCTAGGTGCTTCACTGAATTGAGCGGGTCAACCTCGGGAAACGGGAGGAGAGATTAAATTAATTTTTGACCAGTGACCAACGCTTCTTCAATATCCTGTCCCAGTTCCTCTCCGTGCTTTGCTGGTTAGTTTAGGTGCAATCAGAACAAGCATGTTGACTATATGGCCGCCTTGAAATTGAAAAGATGAAGAAAAAAAAAACGGCCAAAACAACGACGAATAATATGAACTCTCTCTGGTTGTGTAAAACTCTCTCGCTCGAATTCTCCTTCCTTATTTCCCTCTATCCCATTCTTCATTATCATCATTTTCTAATTGATAAATACATGTCTATGAAGTTGATTAAAGATTTGAAGAGCAATATTTCAGTCTTCCTGTAAAGAGGAGACTGACATATACAAAACAACAAAATAAAGGCAGTAAAGACTGCTCTTTTGATTGTTTTCTTTCAATTTCTACTTGAATGATGCAGATAACTGTGTTATGTGAATTTGTTAAAGCCCTTCTCTCCCTTTCTCCCCTTATATATCTAGTATTGTCTATATGTATTTTAGAACAATTATTGTGGCTAGAATGTTCTTTTGAAGTAGGCGTTGCCCGAATATTGGGGATTGTAACATTCTAAAGGGCTCTGTCCCGTCTCACAGTCCCTGCCTCATAATGCTGATGGCGTTACCTTATTCATCTATAATATCTAAATCATGGTGAGAGCATTTTGTTTGAAGAATGTCTCAGATGGTTAGAAAACTCATTATTTTCCTTTAGCACACTGCGTGCGTTGACTAACATCTTTGCACACGGGCGTCTCTTGGTCACCATGAATATTATGTAATTAATTCCAATCATTTTATAAGTTGTTTACTCGATTCATGTCAGAGATATCGTATTTATACTTGTAAATTTGTATCTGTAGGGATGTTTCTTTAGTTTTGTTAGAAAACCGGGGACTTTATTATATGGCTTCTTATAAAAGAGTCTCCCCTCTCGCACCCCCACACTGACAGCAAATATGTCACAGACTTATCGGCAACCCCCCTCTTCAATTCAATATATTATTAGGGCATGTCTCTGTTTTCTTCTACATTATACATATTTTATCTTTGATAAATTTGTGGGTTGTGCTTTTGGTGCAGTCATACTGCTGTACAGATCCTTATGAGCAGAGCTAGTGTAATGTATGCCAAAATAACACCTCCAAACCCACACAGAAACAAAGACAGTTGCAGCAAAGCAACAGACTAATGCTTAAAGGTGTATCGAATAACGCCAAGAGCGTTGAAGTCTGAGGACTTAGATGTAGCAATGTTTATGGTATTGATCTAGTTAGTCATAATTTGGAGATATGTTTCCCTGGTGCATGTGCATTATTCTCGTAATTTTACACGAAGTCGATACTTTTCTTTGGGCGAGTGATAGGTGGGAGAAACGAGAAGAAAACCTACTCTTAGGAAAGAGTTTCGTCTAGATTAGATATGAATGTAGTATGTATGATGCATTAACGTATTAGCGACCCCTAACGCAATTTATTGGTACTACAAAAGAAAACACTTTCAATGAAAGGTCTTGAGTAGTTGGTGACATACAAATAAGATACCATGATTGAAGTAGCATACATTTTAAGCGGTGAATCTGCAGCAATTAGCGAGGATCTTCAAAACCCTGGAAATATTAAAATTGTGTATAAGCGAAAAACATGCTCTTATAATACCGGGCACCTATTTGTCAATGAACTTCAATCAAGCACTTAGATAAAAGTAAATCACATTTCACATTAATAACAATTCCGAATGCTCGACAAAATAATAATCATACACACTTTACTAGTTTGGAAATAATAAAGTCCGGTACTAGGTAAGCGACCATACTATATGGTTGCACCCGAACAGGTGGAAACCATCAATTGCGTTGTATTCGTCTGGCAAATTATATCACTAAAATAGAGTAAGATTGTTTTTGTTCTCTCTTTTTGGACTCGGCATAGATGCGTCAAAGATGTATATATAATGATAATAATAATATTCAGCTTTTATATAGCGCTTAATACATCTACGGTGTCTCTAAGCGCTTTACATATATACTATTACCTAGCCCTAAGATGGATATACTTGAATCAATTTGACGTTGCTCGTAATTCCCCATGAGAAACCTATTAAAATGTCAGTTTCCTAAATGGCTGAATGATATCAGAATTACAGGTAGTATGAACAACGCTTTTGTAAAATCTGTTCTTCCAACAACTTTCTCTGGCTTCATAGCCGTGACAAAGAAAGTTCTGCTTGTGACAGGTCGTGCAGACTTTTGCTCGTGAAATTGACGACGAGAACTCCAAACAAAGATTGTTGTTCTCTCAAAATATAGCAACACTTGAACGTGTTAAAAAAATAAAGGAACATCGACGGATACATTTTGCTTGGTCTGCTGCCAGTGTGTCAAGTGGGTGGTTTTGCTAGTTGAGTTTAATGCCTAACAAGAGTAAATTTACTAAATTTGACGCGTACTGTGCACCTCGTTACCTCGCCATATCTAAATACTGATGAACCGCAAGGGGGGAGGGGGCGGCGGGGTTGCGGGGGCTTACCGCTTTATATTTGAACGGGGCTTTCGTTGTTAACCATGGCAATATCGAGGGCATAGTTATATGATTACTATGTTAAA
Organism: Strongylocentrotus droebachiensis; assembly: GCA_035222895.1. Lineage (NCBI taxonomy): Eukaryota > Metazoa > Echinodermata > Echinoidea > Camarodonta > Strongylocentrotidae > Strongylocentrotus > Strongylocentrotus droebachiensis. The sequence goes on along the minus strand of JAVYIG010003162.1, from coordinate 100,911 downwards.
GGCATCGTAGGGATTGTCGTAACAAACGGGTCAATAATAGTCGCATATCAGTGACAAATTCAACATTTGATACTTTGATGAGGCGCTGACATGGTACCGACGTGACTTGTATACTGTCAATCAGCTGGACGTTTCACTGCTCTTAACCCATTCACTACCCCATCCACACAACCCCCCATGGTTTGATACACGGGCCACGTGGTTCCAGTGAGATATAGGTTAAGAGAGAGAAGTCAGTATTAATCCGTGGGACGGTTTTACTTCTCATTTGAAGAAGTAACGCGTCGTTGAAAGCCAACACCGTGTTTCTCAGTGCTTGGGGTCATTGAAAGGCGCTCTAATGGAAACAGATACTGTCTTAAAACATGACCGAAATCCAGAAGAGATTGACAGAGAGAGAGCAACGGACATCTTACTGTACAAATCAGGCTACTGAGATTACCCTAGTAGTCGTTAATCCCAGCCCCTCTATAATCCCTTTAAGCCTTGAGCATGGTATTGGCTAAATTAATATCCGTAGTTTTAAGGGAAACTGTCGATGAGTGCCTAAGACTCGAATGTTATATCTGCCAAACTAAGGATGGATCCATAATTTTGTAAAGAGAAGGGAAGCAAACGTTAGACTACTTTTAGTGAACGTGGTCAATGTGATTCCCAGATTTAGTATTCAAGTTTTTAAAGCCTTGCTTTGTAAAGGATCGATGCACTACTTAAAAACGTGGTGCTTAAAGCCAGTTTCTCTTAAACTTGCAGTTTCATCACCAAAGCCCAGTTCATACATACCTCGGTAAATCGAGGGGACTTTTTGATGTTTTTTTTTCTTACGTCATTTCTAAGCAAGGCTAAATGCGTGTTTAATACGCTAACGGGTCCTATTTACTCAAAATTATGGCACTCTAAAAATGTCATAAGCAAACATCGTCTGAAGAGCATTGTCCTTCTCTTAGCTCTGCCAGCAAAAAGACGCGAGGCATTTTTGTTCATTTCCTTTCGAAATATTGCTTAAAAGCGGCGCTTCCGTCTTTCATGGCCACACAAAATGAGAAAAAAAGAAGAAAAAAATCGCAACGGACATGTGCTCGGAAGGGTTATGAGCTGAAAGCTGTTTTTTACTAGACATTATCGATTCAGGATAATTGGGAAAAATGAATTAGACGCAAGCTTTGGTGTCAAGTATCGCTCAGAGAAGCGGATCTCGATTTCTTGGTAGATAACGTGGTTACGGGGGACCATAGGTTTAGAGGGAGTACGACAGATGCTCAGATTAAAATCAATTACCTAAGCTTTACAAATGCCTAAATTCAATCTTTGATCTAAAGCTATACTAACCCTTACCCTAAATTATAAAAAGGGTCGGGGAACATTGTGAGGGGTGGGGCGGGGGCGGTAGCGACAGCAAAAAGTTAGAAACCGATGTTAGGACGTCCGTGGCCTCATAATTTGGACAGTGGTCTCTTTTGTTACATGTAGTTCATTGAATAAGTTATATTAAAACGTTTTTGAAAAATGGTTATTTGTCTATTCGACATTGTAAAACAATTTACTTGATCACGTTTGATAGGAACTGAATAGCTGACATGGTACTTGAGCAGAAACGATCACACTCATAGCGAAACGGCGCCCTATGTCCACTAGTAGGATTTCTAAAAATTGTATATACCATGCTATTTTCAAGCAATGTGAAATAGATCCTAGGAAACATTTTTGTGCAAAGACATTTCTCGACGCGATAGTCTTTCTCCGTGTCAATTTGTTTCACCAAGTTGTACATATATACATTAGCAGAAGGCTTAATACATCAACACGGAGAGAGGCATTGTAACATAGCAGCATTACGATACATTGCTAGATTAAAAAAGCCGAGAAAGGGTTATAGAAAATGCTTTCTTTTTAGATTCTCGTATAATTTGAGTATACATGCCGTAAAAAGATGTTTCTTTACAAATTGTCAAAATAAACCTCCCTCCCCCTTGTACATCCTCTCTCCCTCTCTACTTTACTTTCATCTTCTCTCTTCTACTATCTCTGTATTACCCTTCTCTCTTTGATTTTGTCTATCAATCTCTCCCTGTCTCTCTCTCTCTCTCCGTCCCCTTCTCCTTCTCATTCCTTTTCTACTCTTGTTTTTCTCTGTATGCTATGCTACAACCCCCTTAACTTTCTTTTCCTTCCGATTTTCTTTTTTTACTCATGGGCTTGAGGTATTCCGTGTTATGTCAAGGTGCACGTATCATATTTCTTGTCGTGAATCCGCTATATTTGTAGAATGCTTGTCAGCTTATAGCGGTGGAATTGATATGTTTCTCTGGTATTCCCATTTATCCATTATAAGACATGGATGACGGTGATATTTACGAATATGGCATGCATTATAATGATAGTAATAGTTGCATTTGTATAGTGCTTAAAGATAAACTCCAGTTCTGGTAAAGCGATTGCATTGTGAAAGAAAAGGTGTGGAATGGATCAGAAACAGTTGATCATGTAGCATGTAAGTATTGGTGTGCACTGCAAGGTTCTGGAGTCATCAAAATCATCATAAATTTGGCCGAGTCTTGGTAAAGTAACAAGCACTGTACACAGAAAGGTATATATGGGACAACATACATGGTGTCGGGGCTAGTACGTACCTTGATTACCTTGTCTTTCTATGCTCATTACTCAGCCAGTATACATTTTCTTCCAAAATTGTTTGGCACATGTCATTTATTTGTAATCTTGAACATTCAGTGTAAGTTTCGTTTGATTCTGTGAGATTTTTTTTTTTTAAACCAGAACTGGAGTTTATCTTTAATTCCTCCGTTTGAAAGCGATCTACACAATCATTGCTATACTTCTCATGAGATTCCACGTACAGCGCAAATCTAAACCCATTCTAAACGTCTACCGGGAAGCTTTCCGATCAATCGCACTTGCAAATGATTTCACCATTCGAACTGAAATAAATTCCGTTTGATGTTGGGTAACCATTTATTCACCCGGGTGGAGAGAAGCGATGTGGATTTACATGTCTGCATTCATGCGTAATGACTGTACGAACGCATCGCGTGTCATACTGTACCTTTCATAAACGCAATGCGAAATGAAAGTATGAAGCTCGCAATTGCTTCGTGTTATGACTTATGGTCGTTGTTCACTGTGCGTTATTTTGCTGCGTCAACTGCTAGCGCAGTCTTTGACGCGTCGTGAGAGAGTGACATCGTACAGAAATTGAATATAAAATGATCTTTGCAAGTTTTCGAAAAATGTATTGTGTATACACAAATTACTCGTATGACAGCATGGAAATAACGCCGTCGAAATGACGTCTCGTGTGCAACGGACGTCATACGTTTTACATCCGTGCGTCACTCTGATGTCCGTTGCATTACGTCATTCAGTGATCTTACCAATCATATGAGCGAAATATTGACACTGTTTTTTTCTCGCATTCCACAGCATGGCGCTCACTTTACAGAGCGCTCCATTCACTGACGCACTACTAAGTCAGCAGTTGACTCCTCTCGTTCAACATGCATAACTTTTCATTAGTTCTTGTTGGTTAAGCCTACCAAGAGAAGATTTTGTTTTATATATTGCTTCTTCATTTACACAACTGTATATCGAGGATCGGCATCATTCCGCCTCAATCTTAGTTGGGTCTCAGCATCTCAATTTCAGATATCGGCGGAGTATTGTAAATCCCCCAAGACTTGTTCTCTCGATTATTACTCCTCCCAATATACATAGATATGTGTTTCTTGGCTGTCTACGGCTGCTCCTATCGGTAATTGAAAGAGAGCCGGAGTGTGGTGTAACCTTAGAATGACATGCTCTTTCCTGTCATTAGGCAAAAGTTCTCCTTTTTCAGTCCACATCTTTTTTTCGATTTCTTTCTTCTTCAGCCTGTGATATTTCTTATATTTTAATCATTCACAATGGCGGCAACCGCGTTTTGACGCCAATAGCTTTATTAATTTGTAAAGAAACTCCGTAACGCCATCATGTTGTCGTCCTCAGTGATGGCTTACCTATGTAGCTATGCAACCTCATGAGGTCAATGCGTTGAAAATGATTATTGAGTTCTGTTTAGACGATAACAATAAATGAATACAAATGTTCATGTAGGTATCTGCTCACTTGCTCACTTGCTCACTTGATTCAGGATTATTCAGTCTTTAGACTGTTGTTCCTATCCATGGTTTCGTTTGGTTGCGGTTGTCATCATATTTATCTGGGGCATCTTTCCACCATTTCTCAAGTCCAGATTTAAAACGATTCATAGTGGTACTCCACAACATCGCCTGGAAGACCATTCCACACATTGATTATTCTCTGGCTGAATGAGTTTTTCCTTAATGTCTTCCGGCATTTTAGCTTGTAAAGCTTAAGTGAGTGACCACGGGTGCGATGAAGAATGATCAAATATGTTTTTCTTTCATTGGTTAGAAAGGATTTTCTTTTCTTAATAAAGAGCAGTCTCTTTTTTCAACTTAAAATAATTGCCCAAAATACATATTTTGAAATATATCCTTGCCACCACTTTTCTGCCTGGTTTTTCTTACCTTTATGGATTTAGAATTCGACCATTGTTCGATAGATTCATTTACCTGTATATGCCTATATTTAGTGTGTTTTTCTTTGAATCCGAATATGCTTAATTAGAGCCTATGAAGTAAAGTTACATATGAAGAGCTTGATTGCAAAAAGCGCTAAATCCACTTTTGATGAAAATTGAGTTGTGGATATTATAACATTTTTCACTTAAGTACCCGTCTTTCAACAAAATTATTTACCTAAATTTGGGGAGCAATTAGGAAAAAATGCACCTTCTAATATCACTTTTCCATAGAAGCCTGTACAAAATCTGGTAAACAATGTCTTTTTTCTCCGAAGTTACAAACATGGATTTAGCTCCTTTTGGAATGAAACTCTTCATATATCGAGTTATCAGTACTTTGAATCTTTGAATCAAGCATGTACTAACACATTTTGTTGTTCTTATTTTTTAAAAATAATTTACTCCATTTCTTAACGCGTTGCAGGACACTGGCAGGAGTAGATGACAGCTTTATATCTCACACAACCTACACAGATCAGATTACTTTGAACCTAGTCAAAGCAGCTAGCGAGGTTGCAGGTAAGATGACATACACATTAACACACACACCCACACACGCACACACGCACACACGCACACACTCTGTAGGTACAGACACTTACTTTACACTTTACCACAATTTCTAAAGCCTTGGGGAGAGCCTAGCTCTGTCGGTCTCTAGTTTTGTCCGGAGCAGCTAAAGTACAGAGTCCATGCAGTATGCTCTTTTCCCAGTCTCGCTGTACATACACTGTTTTTTTTACGTACATTGACTTACAAGGATTTGTGCCTCCAAATTAGGTCAATAAACACACCCGAATTTTAAAACTACTTCACACGTAATTATTATATAATTCGTTTGTTTATCGGTGTGAAAGAAACTTCATGTATATCTTTAAATGCTTTTGTCACAAATTGAAATAAAAGTTTCTTGTATCTATTATTGTTTCCAACTGCATGTTTTTAAATTATTATGGAATGAGTGAAGATTAGTGTTTCATTTTGTTTTATTGTAGTTGATGCTTTAAAATGTTACATGGAGATGGAAGGGGTTTAAGTTCTCTCCAAAACACCTGTACATTACAACAACGAGCACTACGTAGTCATTGTTTTCTTATTATTGACATATAAGTACAATAAGCAAAATAGATTTAATTGATTTCACGACATTGTTATTGAAATTAACCTTCAACTAAACGCCTTCCTAAAACCCATGAGAGAGAATGTCACTCTCCTCTAAACAAAAGATGGAATGTTTGATTATATTAAGTGTGACCATAACAATGCACCTGTCTTTTCACTTATTCGTTGTAGATTGACGAAACTCGGTCAAAGTCATCTAAATAAACATTTATTTAAAAAAAAATTGGGACATAGTTGTTTTTATATTGTCACCATGGGGCATTGTGTAACATATTTAAATCAATAGCCAATCTCGAATAATTACAGAGACACCTTTTTATTCAAGGAACATCTGCCTTTTGTCCCTGCCCATCCTGAAACCCAAGCCTTTCCTCACTCATTATTTTAAAAAAACCATTAAAAATTAAACAACAACTAATTTTTTTTTTTTCCTAACCAAAAAAGAAACAATTATTGAAATCGATTAATAGAGTAACCGTGAAATATTTTCTTTCTTCCGATTTTCATGCGTGTCTTTAGCAGGTGAAAATTTATTTTCTTTTGTGGCTACCAGTTACTGACGCCTGTAAATGTCAATTTGTTTTTACACATTGGAAATTAACTGAATTACAAATATAATTAGACCTTGAACATTTGTCGCTCTCCAGCAGGCAGATTCCATAAATAGCGCGTTCAGTTCAGTAAACATATTGTTTAGTTCTATAAGAAAATGTACATCGATTGGAGTAAATGTTTTTAATATTCTGATAAGTGGCATACCCTTCACGCTGCCGTTTAATGGCTGGGAGGGGGGGGGGGGGGTGTCACAAAGACGTTGGTCACAGAGAGGTTTGTCTACAGTTATTTTGGCATTGGTGTTCACAGGATTTAGTAGGTAACGGTGAATGAGGACAAGCCCACTTCCTTGACAAAAACTGATCATTTAGGTACGCAGGCATACGATCATTGCAATATCAATTTCATTCATTGTTTACAATGGTCCATATTAGGCGTAGCAATCGTTTTATTTTAATCCGATTGTTCAATGGTCTTGGAATAACATAATCTCTTGTTTCTACATTCAATTTGATGTTTTCAATCAGGATTCAAGAGGCAGGCACATTTTACTTATACCTTATTTCTAAGAAGACCCAGCATAATAAATTGTGACATACATATACACAACATACCAACGCAAATAAGGTATGCAGATGACAATAGATACGAACTCTGCAAACAGTAACGTAACGAAATAATTGTGACACCAGTCAGAGGTATGTATGAAGCATCATGAAGAATAAGTCTCTTCTCATTTGACTTTGACCTCTAGGTCAACCGATCCCAGTAATCCTGGAGCTCTTTGGGGAGTTCTTCTTCACGTTCTGTCAGCGCTCAGGCTACGATGAGATGCTTAGGGTTCTTGGAGGGAATCTCAAGAGCTTCCTGGAGAACCTGGATGCCCTCCACTCATACCTCAGCTTCTCCTACAAGAAGATGGAAGCGCCCTCTTTCCGCTGCGAGAGAAGACCCTCGGACGGAGCACTCATCCTACATTACTACTCACATAGGAAAGGATTGCATCCCATAGTAGTCGGTAAGGGACGGTGTCAAAGGCCGCTGTTTACTTACATACAAAAAGAAAAGTTAATAAGTTTATTGTCATAGAGTACCGAAGCTGTGACATCATAAAAATCTATTTTTAGAATTTCTCAATTGTTCTTCTTCATTTTCCAAAAGAGCATAATGTCTGAATGTTGAAAACCGATTGAATATTTTAAGTACTGGCTGAGATATGACCATCTGAATAAATATTTGTCCTATGGGAACTCAGTGTTATAGTGCTCTGGTTTCTAATGAACCAGAGCACTATAACACTGAGTTCCCATATGACATCTATTCATTCAGATGGTCACATCTCAGCCAATACTTAATATTTTCAATTGCTTCTCGATATTCGGACATTATTTTTTTATGCCCTTTCGGTAAATGAAGAAAAAATTGATAAATTCTAAAAATAGATTGTTTGATGACGTCACATTTCACCACTCTATTGTATTTGGTAAGGGACAAACCTAACCATCTTTGCACGCATGACAGTAGGTGAGAGTCGAGAGTCACTAAGGAGTATGTCTCTTTATATCTGGTGAAAGATAACATGGTCTATTAATGCATCACTCTGTGGTAAAAAAACAACAACAAAGGTTACTAGGTGAGGGGAACGTCACTTATATTCACAAAGGGAGAACAAAAATGGATCCCATTGCAGTGTATAACTGATAAACGTTATTTTCTCTTTTTTCAACGAAAGGAGAAGGAGGACGTTACAAACGGCACTAATGCCTATGTGGTTTCTTTGAGTGTATTTTGTTGTGGTCAACTCCGTCAGCCGGATTGCAATCGGCTAGACGGCTTAAAAGCATTGGGTCCACTTTTGTCAACCACGCTATTATATGACATAATAATAAATAATAATACTACTAATAAAAACGATGCTTATAAGGCGCTTACCACAGACGTTTTATACTACAAGGACCATGTTACAATATACAATTTCCCTCAAGCTATGGGTCACTGAGAGAGAGAGAGAGAGAGAGAGAGAGAGAGAGAGAGAGAGAGAAAGAGAGAGAGATAGAGAAAGAGGGAGGGAGAGAAAGAGAAAGAAAGACAGAGAGAGAGAGAGTTGCATCAGGTAAATCAAAATATTAGTTTACGTTACGAGTTTTATATCTTACTCTGATTAAATTAATGGCAATACAAATACAAGATATTTGTAAGGCGACGAATCTATTTGAACTCAAATGCCCATGGCGCGATTGTGACACAGAAACAAACAAGATATCACAATATAAAAGCGTCTGCGTTATAAACAAATAAACAGCGGCAAGACCATACAAAATGGCAGAACAATTAATTATATTCGAATTAAAAAGATAATTTAATAAATATTTTTAAACACTTTAAATGATCTGCTATTACGAATCTCTAGAGGTAGAGCATTCCCCCACTAAGTATTTATTAAGATAAGAAGAACTAGCAATCCAAAAAAACTACGGTTTTGCAAACGTTTACGACTGTTTTGTGTTAACGATTTCTTTGCAAACAGTTGCAAGCGTTTGCAGAACAGTTTTAAGCCTTAAGTTTGCAAATGGTTGTAAGACTGTGTCGCTGAAGTTCTTTTTGATTCGCAAATGCTAGCGACCACGTGCAGGGGCGTCGCCAAAGGGAGGGTGTGGGGGGGGGTGCGACACCCCCCACCTGTCAGGATTTTGTCGGTAAAATTGCGATGCCGTCGGGAAAAAGAGAAAAGGGGGAGGGAAAAAAAGAGGGAAAAAAGAGAGGGGAAAAAAAAGGGAGGGAAAAAAAAGAGAGGGAACAAAAAAAGAGGGAAAGGGAAAGAAAAGAAAAAAAGAAAAGGAAAAGAAAAGAAAAGAAAAAAAGAAAAGGAAAAGAAAAGAAAGAAAGGAAAAGAAAGGAAAGAAAGGAAAAGAAAGGAAAGAAAAGAGAAGAAAGAAAGAGAAAAAAGAGTGAGAGGGAAACAACAAAAAACGGGGGATGAAAGAGAGGAGAGAGAGGGGAGATAAGAGTCTGAGAGAGGAGGAGTGGGAGTAAAAGAGAGAAGGGGTTGTTGGGTGGAGTCGTCTCGTCGAGGGAGCAAGAAAGACACGGGTAAATATGTTGCTGTGTCGGGTCAGCTGTGTCGGTATTCTTGCTCGATCCTCGTGTACTATATCAATGCAGAAGTTTGAAGTCGGTGAGATGTATATTGTCGGTCGGCCGACAAGTTTTTTTCCCTACGAACTGTGACTTCATATCCGCTGTGACCATTTCGAGAGTGACTTCAACTACAATACTTGTATTTTCAGCTAAAGAGTTCAGCTAAAGAAATCAGAGGTTGAACATTTTCGGGGGAAACTAAATTCAAACAAAGTTTAGGAGTCAACAACGGTACGATGAATCGTCTTCCTTTCTTTATACTGTGAAAATTCCGCGCTTCGCGCGGAAGGTGAAACTTCATTTAGACAAGTCGAGAACGGTACAACGAATCGTCTTCTATCTCTAATAATTTAAAGAAACGTCAAAGCTTCGCGCCAAAGTGGGAAACTGAATTCAGACAAATAGGGCTTATTAAAAGTCGAAAACGGAACAACGAATCGTGTTCTTTCTCTAATAATTTGAGGAAACGGCAAGGCTTTCGCGCTTCGCGCGAGAGGGGGAAACTGAATTCAGATGAATAGGGCTTAATAAGATTCGAAAAAAGTACGAGGAATCGTCTTCCTTTCTATATATTGTGATGAAACGCCAAAAATTCCGTCGGGTCAGCTGTGTAGGTATTTTTGCTCGATCCTCGTGTACTATTAATGCAGAAGTTTGAAGTCGGTGAGATGTATATTGTCGGTCGGCCGACAAGTTTTTTTCCCTACGAACTGTGACTTCTTATCCGCTGTGACCATTTCGAGAGTGACTACATCTACAATACTTGTATTTTCTCGAAGTTTCACTTTCCTATAAGTTCAGCTAAAGAACTCAGAGGTTGACAAATTTCGGGGAAACTAAATTCAAACAAAGTTTAAGAGTCAACAACGGTACGACGAATCGTCTTCCTTTCTTTATACTGTGATGAAAGGCCAAAAATTCCGCGCTTCGCGCGGAAGGTGAAACTTCATTTAGACAAGTCGAGAACGGTACAGCGAATCGTCTTCTATCTCTAATAATTTAAGGAAACGTCAAAGCTTCCGCGCTTCGCGCGAAAGTGGGAAACTGAATTCAGACAAATAGGGCTTATTAAAAGTCAAAAAACGGTACAACGAATCGTCTTCTATCTCTAATAATTTAAGGAAACGTCAAAGCTTCCGCGCTTCGCGCGAAAGTGGGAAACTGAATGCAGACAAATAGGGCTTATTAAAAGTCGAAAACGGTACAACGAATCGTGTTCTTTCTCTAATAATTTGAGGAAACGTCAAGGCTTTCGCGCTTCGCGCGAGAGGGGGAAACTGAATTCAGATGAATAGGGCTTAATAAGATTCGAAAACGGTACGAGGAATCGTCTTCCTTTCTATATATTGTGATCAAACGCCAAAAATATTGGGGAAAAATTTAGGGGAAAAACTTCATTTAGACGACTCGAGAACGGAACGACGAATCGTGTTCTTTCTCTTGTAATTTGAGGAAACGTCAAGGCTTTCGCGCTTCGCGCGAAAGGGGGAAACTGAATTCAGATGAATAGGGCTTAAAGGACAAGTCCACTCGAAAAATAAGTTACTTTCAATAAAAGCAGAAAAATCAGACAAACCAATCAAAAAGGTTTGAGCAAAATCGGATAACTAATAAGAAAGTTATGAATTTTTGAAAAAGTATGTAAAACTATGGAACAATGAGATTCACGACACAAATTGCCAAGATGGCTATCAGTTTGTGACGTCATGTCCTCACAACTTATCAATTGCTTTATATAGTTTAATCCCATTAATTTCCCTTTTTATCCCCCAAAACTTGATTTCCCCATGCCTTTGCCCAGGTTATATGATTTGTATCATATTGCGTGCATGACATTTCCCAATTTTTGTAATGAATTTTGAAGAATTGATACCATTTTCCGAATATTGTATTTCATAATTATTGATTTTTATATAAATAGTTTATCAAAATTCAATTTTTCATGATTTAACTGGACAAAAATTACTCTTTATTTGTGCATCCACACAAAAACATATTACTAACAATCTAACTTGGATGCTGGTGTGAAGAAATAAGATTCTTAGGGTGAAAATAGGAAATTTATATTATTAATATAAAGAAAATAATTAGTGAATAGTGAGGACCATACGTCACAGACTCATGAGTGAGTTGCCAATTTGTGTAGTGATTTAAAAAAAAATCATGTCATTAAAAATTCATAACTTTCTTATTAGTCATCCAATTTTGCTCAAACTTTTTTTGATTGGTTTGTCTGATTTTTCTGGTTCTATTAAAAGTAAGTTATTTTTGGAGTGGACTTGGGCTTTAATAAGATTAGAAAACGGTACGAGGAATCGTCTTTCTATCTCTATATTGTAATGAAACGCCAAAAATTCCGCGCTTCGCGCGGAAGGGGAATACTTCATTTAGACGAGGCGAGAACTGTATAACGAATCGTCTTCTTTCTCTAATTATTTAAGGAAACGTCAAAGCGAGAGGGAGAAACTGAATTCAGACAAAATTAATAGGGCTTATTTAGAGTCGAAAACGGTACAACGTATCGTGTTTTTTCTCTAATAATTTGAGGAAACATCAAAGTTTTCGCGCTTTGCGCGAGAGGGGGAAACTGAATTGAGATGAATACGGCTTATTTAGAGTAAAAAAACGGTACAACGAACCGTGTTCTTTCTCTAATAATTTGAGGAAACGATAAAGCTTTCGCGCTTCGCGCGAGAGAGGGGAAACTGAATTCAGACAAAATTAATAGGGCTTATTTAGAGTCGAAAACGGTACAACGAATCGTGTTCTTTCTCTAATAATTTAAGGAAACGTCAAAGCTTCCGCACTTCGCGCGAGTGGGAGAAACTGAATTCAGACAAAATTAATAGGGCTTATTTAGAGTCGAAAACGGTGCGACGAATCGTGTTCTTTCTCTAATGATATGAGGAAACGTCAACGCTTTCGCGCTTCGCGCAAGAGGGGGAAACTGAATTCAGATGAATAGGCCTTATAAAGAGTCGAAAACGGTATGACGAATCGTCTTCTTTCTCTATTAATTTAATGAAACGTTTAAACTTCCGCGCTTCGCGCGGGAGGGGGAAGCTTCATTCAGATAAGGATTAAGAGTCGAGAACAGTACACCGAATCGTCTGCTTTTTCTCATAATTTAATGAAACGTCAAAGCTTTCGCGCGGGAGGGGGGGGGGGAAACTTCATTCAGCCAAGGATTATCAGTCGAAAACGGTACAATTAATCGTCTTCTTTTCCTAATAATTTAAGGAAACGTCTAAGCTTCCGCGCTTTGCGCGGGAGGCCCATCACCCACATCCCCTTAATGAGCGCGATTTTAAGTGATTCTCTTGCTCACTACCGCCCCTCCCTAAAATAAGATCCCAGCTCCGTGCCTGCATTAAAAAAAATAGCTATGATGCTGACTAAATTGAAGAAATAATTCGTATATTTATGTCGTCGAGGAAAATTACTATTTTGCGCATATGCAAGTACAAGAGATAGTCCATAGGAAAAACAATTTAGCCTTCGGCCATAGGTTTATAGGGTTGAATTTTTCGATATTGGACATTTAATTTTGTCGGTAATTGGTGGCTAGTTTTGTCGGTAATCGTAAGCCTCTACACCCCCCCCCCCCCCCCACTGAAAAAGGTCTAGCGACGCCCCTGACCACGTGACCATATGGTTCTTATATAAAAGTTACCCATTAAGTATCAGGAGTTAGCAAAAGGTCCCAGACATCCACAGATAGTTGCAAAGGATTGGCAAATAGTTGATAATCTTCGCAAATACAGTCGCTAACATTTGATTACAGACGCTATTAGTCGCCAATTGCCTTTCGCAAACACTTAAACACGCAAACATATATTATAAAAAAATCTAATAACAGATAAAATTAATAGGATTAATGATGACTCTATAATTCATGTTTAGAACCTATCCGAGCTTACAGAAAAATGCAGTGCAGTAAATCTTAAACCCAATGTATATCAATTCTGTTTAAAACTTAAACATGTTATATGTTTTTTTTTTATTTCGCAGCTATAATAAGAGTTTCCTGGTACATAATACGTCTACTTTTACTTCTATTTCCCTATGCAGGTATTGTTCGAGCTGTTGCAAGAGAATTCTTTCAAAGTGAAATAAGAATGGATGTACTAGATGAAACACACGAGGAGGAGAGGAATGGCAAAAAGGAACACGTGACCTTTGCCATCTTTCAAAAGAAACTACAAGAAAGTATTGATACCACCTCCCCAAAATCGGATTCCGATAAAACGCAGCAGAGCGAGTCAAAACACAACAAAGAGGTAGAAGTTTGTTTTTGTTTCTAAAATTTTATGAGAATGCCTATTGCACATACAATTAGACAAGGAGCTTTGGTAGCATTTATGTATGCTTAGAAAGGTTAATATTTATCAACTATTTAACTATTTATTTTGCTTATTAATAGTTTAAAAACAAAATTAAAGTAGACGCCAGTTGTAGATTTGTAGTGATCCGGAAAGACGTGCAATTGGAATGTGTCTTTGACTTAAAAGCAGGGTATTATACTGACATTACTGCCATCTACTGCTCAAACTGCCCCGACGGGTCGACGACCATGTCCCACAATTCATCACCAACTGCATGACGCGCGCATGATGATGCTGCGGAATAAGAATCGGAAATTCCTCTATGCACGCCTTCACTGAAAGATGTCGAAATTGAAATGACATTGCAGCAGTGGTAGCGATTTTGGTAAAAATACCCTGGGATGTACTGATTCGAATTTCCAACATATTGAGAAAACTCTTACAGAGGCGAAATCGATTTAGATAGATGCTATTCCTAACCAACAAGATGGCTGATTGAAGGCTTTATACTAACAAATTTGTAACGTTTTCTTTACAATGATGAAGTGACATACTTTCCTTTTATACCATAGGTATCTTTACGGCTTCTTCTATTCTGGAGTTTATTTCAATGTAGCAATACAAAAAACCTTATTTGCCAGTTTGAAGAGCAATATGTGTTCAATTTAGTCCTGAAATAATTAAGGAATACACACAACTATAATCGGTAGTTTTGTATGGCTTCGTAGTATATGCCTGTTCAATTGTGAATATGCTTTATTTCTTAATCATAATGTATACTAGAATACGAATGATGTACATTGCACGTGTTACGTTCTTACATATCATATTACCATTAGTAATAACCAGGAAGCTTTATTCACCTTTAGATTCCTTATTTACTTTCTCTTATTCTTTCTGTTCATTTTACGCTCGGGGTATCAATCCATCTTGCACATCCTTCATTTTCCAACCATCATCTTTTGTCCCTTATCATCCATGCAGCACTTATCTTCAAGAGAGATTCCAAATTCAAGCTTGAGCTGTTCAGAACAAAACAGAAACTGTCCCCCGCATTATATTTTCGAGAATTCCACGAGCTGCCGCTAAATGTGGTGGAAGTTTTTGGTTTGACTGTGAAAAATAAGAGCTAAGCAAAATACATGCTTTTTATCAGATGACTGCTCACCATGCTGATACTTATGAATATTTCAAAATAGGCAGGTGTAGAGCAGTGCTAAAGCTTATTCTAGATCAGGAATAATGCTCTTTTTTCGCTTTATTATCATTCTGATTTCTAGTTCCATACCGATTAGCTTGCAAAATACTATTTTTGTATCGCGACAAGGTTCATTAATATTGTTTTAACGGCTTGCTTCTTTCAATCTGTTGAATATTACCCAGAAGAACATCAATATCCGTCTCATCAATTGCTGCCCTTTGTGCGGATTCAATACAACTTTACTATCAAAATATCGACCTTTGAATTAACAAAGAGTTTAAATGTCACTTCAGTCGTTTTTCATTGGTTGAACAAAAAAATGATTCAAAAGGCCCGGAATGAAATTTTAGTAAGAAAAATTGTCTTTATTCACTGCTGATAAATTCATGTAAAAACATGTTCCTTCATGTGAAAATTTTACGCAGCTCTGCACCTCCGCTCATGTTTTTAAAAGGGTTTACATTTATGTCATCGTTTGGTAAATTCCGCTGTTCCTGGTCAAAATATCTACTTTCGAAAAAGGAATAATTACAAAATCAAATAATCACCTGAACATTTCCTCGGGAATTTGGAATCTCTTCTACATGCATGCTACTGCACGTCACGTGACTTGATGGGACTATAATCCATTGCTGTGATTGATCCATGTGATCATGACTACCATCTTTTACCCTCTCATTAGAACATCACTACTGATGATAATATATCGGTGACGTCATCAGAATGGATGCCTTATAAATGGGTGAGTTAAGTACTCCATTAGATGTCACCACACCACCCCTCGGCGATTGAACACCCACAACACTATCTTATTAAACATGCACAACATTCTCAGCCAAATATATAAAACAAAATATCATATTTATCCTTCAAAATATTTGGCTAAGAAATGCTAACCAGTGTTATTTTTGGTGTGCAGTGAAAATAAATAAATTAACAAACAAACCAAAGAAAACTAGGGACCCATCTTACCATTTAAAAAAAAAGATTTACGATTGAGTTTGATATAAATCTCAATGATTTACATCGAGAAAAGGGATTGATAGTTGAGTTATTGGTGGGCTTTCGACAAATTCGGATAAATCGAAACTCAAATAAAAGGGGGCCTCGTCTAAAAAAATAGCACAAAGGAAGAAGGATCTTAAAGTAAATTCAGATAATCTTGGAGAATTTAGAATATCCTTTCAACGTAGAAAAGACTCTCTGTACACGAAACAAGGTGAAGTTTTTGGAAACCGCCCCCCCCCCCCTTCGCACAGTAACTTGAGCCACATTACCCAACGCCGTATTAAGAACGTCTAACCCTCGACGGACGAGTTTGAGGGAGGAACGATTGGTGATTAGTAGCATCGATACTCATCGGTCATTACAAGAACACTTAACATGTAATCCAGCTGTAATCAGACACTTGATTCAAAGATGAACTCTTAGGTGGACAACTCACCTAAAACGCGATGGTCCCCGACGTTAATCGTCGAAGAAAAGAATACAGGATAGAAAAGAAAGAAAATCCGACATCAAAGGGATCTTTTTAGTGCATTTCTGCTTCTACCTTTAACCTCTAATACAAAATGAAAGTAGTTTATGATAACTTCTATAGCTGTTAAAATGAGTCATGTATATCTACATTGACAGGGCTGTCATAGACTTTATAGTAGATATAGCGTAATATTATTTCTATAAATGACGTCTTCTAAATTTGCTGAATAAATTCATCAAACACAAAACTAAGCTTAATGTATACGCGCCTAGATTAATATTAAATTAAAAACAAATTAGAAGAACACTTTGAAGTAATGATTTAAAAAAAAAAAAAAAATGCTTTTCTGTTTAACAATGCCCTTTTGCTTATTCCTTAACACGACTACTCCTTAGACCAGCGTCAACGTTATAAAATCGCTTCTACGCACAGGGGCGGATCTAGCTTTTTGCTAAGGGGGGGGGTTTGACCAAAATAATGACGATGCGGAGCATCGTCCACGAGCCGCGAAGCGGCGAGCCGATTTTTTTTTTGGTGTTTATTTGAACCCCGTAAGTGATGTTTTCCTGGCATCTATTAACACAATTTTTTTCTTTCTTTTTTTCTTTTTTTTTCCTTTTTTTTTTTTTTTTTTTTTTTGGGCCGCCCAAGGGGGGGGGTTTAAACCCCCTAAACCCCCCCCGTAGATCCGCGCCTGACGCATTATAAAAGAAAGTTAATTTACCGTGGCTAAAGTAAATAGTATATTGTAAGATTTCACACGATGAGACCAAATGCTAACACTGGAACCAAATAGTAGATGAATTTCCTATTTTCGTTGAGTGTGTATAAGCGTTACTGTTGAATGGAACCGAGCTGATACTGTGCAATCGGCTAAAGATTATGCTGGTTTCCCCTAAATCCGAACCAAATTGATGGATAAGTAGCTGTTTAAAGCTCCCGAGTGATTCCGATCAGGGCTGTCGCCTTCTTGATATAAAACAATCAGTTTCGGGTCTTAGTAGAATGGGTTCAAAACGGCAACATTCAGTAGACGAAGGTGATTCGCCATCTTGTGCAACTTGCTTCTTGATATACTGATATACAGTTTCAGCATGTGAAAACACGAGTTACATTTAGAAGAAATTTCACGAGAACATGGTTATTAAAGGAACTGGAAACAATGGCGCATAATTTCACAAGTGCTCCTGGAGAATGCAAGGTATTTGTGAGTATTCTGAGTCGCTAAATACGGCGAAAAATGATTCGTTTACATTTTGTTTTTTCCCATTTTGGTCACACTATCTTGCGACCCAGAGTCATTTTTTTCCCCTCATTCGTTTGCATCATGATTTCCACAGTACTCAAACGACTTGCATTAATTGTTTTGAGGTTTACAACTCTTTAATTTATAGGGGTCCGTGTGAATCAAATGCAGTAAGTTTTTCTGTTTTACGAGGAGAGAATGTACTTTGCCTCATTCGCAGGGCAATGGATTCAACGTGCATGTTACTTATTTTTACCACTAAAAGTTGAATAAAACATTCGAATCTGTTTTAGTTTTCAGATAGAGTTATTTCAACAAATTTAAAAACAAACTTTGATGTGTATCATTATACCGGCATGTAGGCATAAGAATCATAATTGCATGGGTAGATCAAGAGCATGAACGGAGAGTATTATTGCATCTTATTTTAAAGCATGATATCAGTAATCCCCAAAGATGAGTTATCTTATTCAGTACTCAATCATTGCATGACCTATACAGTGAAGTCGCTCTATCATATCAGTCATAACGACTTCTCAATTATTTAATCTCGTCATTCATGTCCTCATCCCTAAAGATTTTACACCACCCATGACTCCATGATAACAAAAAATCACATTCTCAAACCAGTATCTATGACGGTCTTTTCTAGTCATTTGTACGAGAGGAGTTTGGAGAAACCCGACATAGCAACAGGTCTCATCACCATTAATGCTATCATAATCAAAACGTGACTTCTATGTTTGATGTATTGCTATAGCTCGGAGAGGAGAGTTGAAGTATGCATCTGAAACCCCACCTACAAATTATATCAGCTATATCACTCATACAGAAATACAGGAATATGTTTACATTTATTGTTGAATGATGACAAAAACAATTGTTTATACTTGAATTGTCAAACCCCTCCTATTCCGTTTATTCTGCCATTTTTTTATATAACTAATGTTTGCACATGTTTAGTTATTTTTTATTATCATTTAACTTGTATTATATTTATTTTTACTAACAACATATTGACTTATTAATTGTTTTTAACATAACTATATAACCATATTTTCCTTTGTAATACCATTAAATTAAAGTCTATTATATATCTATACGAAAGGAATGTATTGCACTGGTTCTTTTACATGTGTTCTCTCTGACTCTTTACATTCATTGTTAATGTTAACACTTTTCTTTGTTTTGTTCCCTCGACTTCCGGCACATTTATTTCTTCAGGATGAAGACCACGTAAGTATATCATTACGCTTGGCTTAATTCCTCGACTCTCATTAGTACATATGTATTACTTGATAAGTGTGATTTGATTCGATCGGTCACGTGACTTATGCATTTTAAAGATTGTAAGGCTCAATCATAACCTGTTCAATTACGTGGATGTGGTGTAGGAGTCGGGTATAGTGATTCATTCACTCTACTCTCAATCCAGGGGTTGCGGGTTCAAATCCCAGCTCGGCACTAAGTTAAACATCCTTTGGCAAGACATTAATCTACATTTGTCATTCCCCACCCAATGGGTGCATGAAACTTGATGGGGAATATTGCTTATTATATGTAGAGTCAGAAGAAGCCGTGGTTGAATTTTTTCTTTTTTTAAAGAAAGGCAGCTCACTCTAAGTTTGAATTTCGAAGATTGCAAATTTCCACTTTTAAAATTAGCGTTAAATTTACCAGACATTTGGTATTTTTATTTATAACTTAATCCCAAAACAAATTCACGTCAGAAACATTTGTTATTTAAATTTCGTTCTCAATTTGTCAACTTGTTGAGATATATGCATATCGGATCTCATAATTATGAATAGCTTGAAAACATAGATTTATAAAAAGATATTTTTCAAATTCTATTTCCTTATAACTGTACATGCGAGTGGCCTTTAACAACTTAAAAACTGATTTAATTGGCATCGAGGCGGTTACTTGCAGGGTAGTGATCATAGGCTGTGACACTTGTGGAGATATTGACCAATGAAATTATATCATTTATATATTTATTGTATAGTTTCTCTTCCATTTTAATTTTCTGCTTTTATAGAATCGTATTCAATGACGTATATTTATCACATTTCGATTTTATGTTTTAAAAGTGTACAGTGTAAATGTTAAATTGAATTAAGAATTACAGTTTACAATTTGAAGAAGAAAAAAAACCCGTGCCTTTCATTATAGAATATTATGACTATGTTTTATATTATAATGATATTCATAGTATCTTTGCCGGTCTATCAGATGAAATGATTGTAATGCCTTAATCTTTATTTTTAAAAAATACATTCGTAAGGGACGTTTTCTTGAAACTAGTGAATTGATTCGGGAGAAAGTACTTTGAAAAATGTCAATTTATTTGTATTCAAGAGCATTCAAAGAATATGGACACTGTAACGATTGTTCAAATCCTATGTTTGGCAGAATGTTCGGCAAAGGCAGGCACTGAAACCGAACAATGAACGTCCCGCTACCCTCAACGTTAATTCCTTAGTCTCCCTCGCCAACGACTACGGCAGCTTCACTCCATCATACCCCGAGAAGCTCTGGTTAGACCAGCGAATGTTCTGCGAATACTTCCCCTATCACCTCGTCTTTGACTCCAACCTCAGGCTTCTGCAATCCGGCGTTCACATACAGAGGGCGCTGCCCAAGCTGCGGACTATGGAAGACACCACTGTGAACGCTCTCTTCAACATGTTGCACCCGCAGATTGACTGGAGTGTGCCTAGTATACGCAAGTTCATCAATATGCAATTCGTCCTGGAGACGAAACGAGAGATGATAATTCCCGGATGGGGCGAAGAACAACCAATGCTTCAACTAAGAGGTAAATAAAAGTCTTTTATCAACTCAAACATTAATATATTCAACCACAGTATTTCAAAGACAGTTTCAAGTGCACATTCCTTCGAGATGAATCAAGTGAGTACAGGGTTCTTTCGTCCGATAAACTATGGGAATAGTAGAAAATGTGATTTGTGTACGATGGTGGTGTAATGCATCATTTACAAAGATGAGACATTGCAGGAGGTGAGAATGTTTGGGAATTCACCCTCTCTCTTTTCTTTCTACCAGGTCACTTTTAGGTATGGAAGGCATTTTTGTCGTTCTTTAACCTCAGACAAACTAATGACAATTTGAATAAACAATTGTATTTAGATATAATTTATTTTAATTTTTACCCCGTCATTACTTTATTTAGGTATGAAAGTTAAATAGACCATTGGACATTTCCTGAAATATGCTGCCGTGGGTTTTGTCTTTCCTCCTGTTCACCATAGTTCACATAGTTCATTCGAGGCAAACTAAAATTAAGTCAAATAAATGGCGATGGTTGCACCAAGATGGCGCTCTTCTAAATAGTAAAAACATGCGAAATAGACCACCAAACTTCTCGACATCGTATAATCTTCTTCGTTGCCTTTAAAAGTAAACACCAGTTTTGGAAACGCCCCCCTCTCAAAAAATGAAATGGAAGCTCTTATTACCAATCATGTGAAAGAATATGTTTTGACTAATACGTGATCATACAAATTTTGCCGAGAAACCGCCTACTAATTGAAATATTTGGTAAATTATTATATCTATTTGGACCTGATAGATATAACGCACGTGTGCCTAGTCCCATATACATCTTTCTGTGTACAGTGGTGGTAACTTTACATAGACTGGGCCGAATTTCCTATCATTTTGATGATTCCAGAACCGTGCAGTACACACCAATACTTATATGCTAGATGATCAACCTTTTCTGATCGATTCCACAACGTTTCTTTTACAATGCGATCGCATGACCATAACTGGTCTTTATCTTTAAAGTGTCATGTAATACCTTGAGATTAGAACGAAATGGAGTGTCATAACCTTACAAACAAGCAATTTTTTGTCATAGTTCGGGTCACAACTCAGCTCAGCAGTGAAACGACCTATAATGTACTTTTCGTTCTAAATATTTATAGTGTAAACGATTTCCTATCAAACACCCAACGATCTAACTTATTTTGCTAAAACGCATTAGGATGTTAAACTGTTCATGAACGTCTATTTATATCCCCTGAATATCATGAAAATTATGTGTATCCTTTGGCAAGACATTGATCTACATTTGCCACACTTAACCCAGGTGATGTAAATGGGTACCTGGCAGGAAATAATTCCTTGAAATGCTAGAGCGCCGCAGTGGCTGCCTTGCTAAAGCCAGGGTAATAATCGGGGCAGCGTCACAACGTAACGGACATGTGCGCTATATAAGAAGCCACCATTATTATTATTATTATCCTTGTTTGGACAACCTCGTTAATCAGAATGTATTCAATGAATGTCTTGAGATATTATTCTCTTTTACAGGCAGTTTTAACCTCTTTCGATTGTACTATAGATCAAATGATATGGATGGACTCACTGGATGCCATTTTCTGCTTCAATAAAACCAATTTAGTATCTGGGTGTATTTCCCCCTTTTTTATAGTCATTGCAGTAAATATCGGAAATGTAGTCGTGTGCCGTATGGCTTGTTATAATAAAAAGATTTTAAAGTAGATATTCATTGACTTTAAAAACTAACTTTATTTTCATTATTGCAAAGTTGAAACTTTGATTCGACAAGGTTATCAAAATGCTATGCTTTGAAACATTCGAAGGAACGATTATTATAAATTACAAAACGCTTAAATACAGCCCCGGCATAGCACCTGAAGAGCTCTCCGAATGCTGCTGAGATGTGTGAGATCACAGTATGGACATGATTTGCACAAGCAGACGATGTCCCATGACATC
The DNA here is from genome assembly GCA_035222895.1 of Strongylocentrotus droebachiensis. Lineage (NCBI taxonomy): Eukaryota > Metazoa > Echinodermata > Echinoidea > Camarodonta > Strongylocentrotidae > Strongylocentrotus > Strongylocentrotus droebachiensis. The sequence goes on along the minus strand of JAVYIG010003162.1, from coordinate 78,474 downwards.
TCACACATTTTCAGTGCCTGTGTTTTCATCTTTTCTGAGTCTTGAGTTCTTTCTCTTACTTCACTACCGTCAGGCTAAATGTATAATCTATTACCTCACTCTAAACCCCGCGCATGGTTTTATTTTGATGACAGATGCAGCGATACAAAAATAAAGGAATCTGTCGCTTGTAAACAAAATAAGACGCCTTTGTATATTCAGCTGCACACACCGCGGTTTGTTCGGCGTTTCAAGAGGGAACAAATGCCGTCCTTAATATCATTCCGGGGGGTTTTCAACTTAAAAGTCTGGTTTCTTTGATTGTTAATTAACTCCTATCCTGTGTATTTACAAGCAAAATATTTTAGTTATCATAATCGGGTCATATCCCCTTTTGAATAGTTTGACCTGCCATTACATTTATAAGCACTAAACTCATCATAATTTGACAAATAATAGCTTTGCAATAATGTGCATTCTTTTATGGGATGTCGTCTACTTGGGCAGTATTGGTCCATATAGTGACGTCATTAAAACATCGTTATTTTTCCGGCGAATCTCTCGTATATCCCAGCTGGTATGGAGGTGGTTGTATTTGTATTTTTATAAATCACCCGATATGTAGTTGACCTAAAACTTGTACGATGGCCATCTGTTAGATTACCAGTTTGTAGTGATACATTAGTTGACATAATATTTGTGATTTTCTTTGAATTTCACCTTTAACGAACCATTCACATCCTCCCTTAGAAATAAAGATTTTGTTCTCTCAGTCTCAATTTCCTAGGTTATGTGCTAAACTTGATGAACATTTTGTGTATCCTTGTTTAGATGAACTCGTTGAGTAGAATGTAATCAATGAATGTCTTGAAATATTATTCTCTATAACATGTATTTTTAACCTCTTTTAATTGTACTATAGGTCAAATGATATGGATGGGCTCCCTGGACGCCATGTTGTTTGCTTGCTCACCTCGTGTTGCTAGTCTGAAGGAGTTAGAAGAAAGGAACCTTCATTTATCGGATATCCCTCTTCATGATATCACCAGAGATCTTATCCTCTTCAATCACCAAAGACTAGCAGAGATTGAAATCGGAAAGCAGCTTGAACAGAAGAAGGTATGGCTTGTCTACAATGAAATTATATTGATAATAAGCATGATGTGGGAACTTCTGTTCGAGCACATATCTAACATGTATGTTAGACTTGAACTTTGTATAATACACAAGTTAGGATCACATCTCAACACAGAACCATATTCATATTCACAATATATAGCCATCGATGAAGATTTGGGAGGGAGGCGAGTGTGGAAAGTCCGCTCAACTCCAACCTACCATTTCTCTACGAGAACCTGAAGACGGCAGATTCCATTCACGATAAGGTGGCAGGCACTAGAGGGAACAAGAGTTGAGACCATAAAGGCAGCGCGAAAACTACTTAGACAAAAATCAAACTACTTAGACAAAAATCAACAGGTTTTACATTGTATTAATCATCAGTGTCCTTCTCTTCACACTCCTGATTAATTTAGGAAGAGCTTCGGGGTGCACTAGGAGAACTTGAAGCAGAGAAGAAGAAGACGGACATGCTTCTTCATTCCATGCTTCCGAGACAGGTTGCAGATCAGCTCAGGGAAGGCAAGAAGGTGGAGGCTGGTAAGTCTTTGCTGGTTCATGGGCTTGGGTTTAGGGCATGGTAAGGGTAGCTGGTAAGTCTTTGCTGGTTCATGGGCTTGGGTTTAGGGCATGGTAAGGATAGCTGGTAAGTCTTTGCTGGTTCATGGGCTTGGGTTTAGGGCATGGTAAGGGTAGCTGGTAAGTCTTTGCTGGTTCATGGGCTTGGGTTTAGGGCATGGTAAGGATAGCTGGTAAGTCTTTGCTGGTTCATGGGCTTGGGTTTAGGGCATGGTAAGGGTAGCTGGTAAGTCTTTGCTGGTTCATGGGCTTGGGTTTAGGGCATGGTAAGGGTAGCTGGTAAGTCTTTGCTGGTTCATGGGCTTGGGTTTAAGGCATGGTAAGGGTAGCTGGTAAGTCTTTGCTGGTTCATGGGCTTGGGTTTAAGGCATGGTAAGGGTAGCTGGTAAGTCTTTGCTGGTTCATGGGCTTGGGTTTAGGGCATGGTAAGGGTAGCTGGTAAGTCTTTGCTGGTTCATGGGCTTGGGTTTAGGGCATGGTAAGGGTAGCTGGTAAGTCTTTGCTGGTTCATGGGCTTGGGTTTAAGGCATGGTAAGGGTAGCTGGTAAGTCTTTGCTGGTTCATGGGCTTGGGTTTAGGGCATGGTAAGGGTAGCTGGTAAGTCTTTGCTGGTTCATAGTCTCATAGACATAGGCTTAGGTTTAAGACACTGGGTGGGGTTAGGGTATTAGGGTAATAAAGGTGCTTCTCGCTCTCATGACAATGACGACAAGTGGCTGATCAGCTCAGAGATTGCAAAAAGGTCGATACTAGTTAGGCTCTGTCACACGGATCCTCCTTCAAAGACACTCTAGGATTCTAGAACAGGTCGCCGTAACGGTTGAGAAGGGGAAAGAGGAGGCTCTAATATTCGTACGAATAACAGTGGTCAGAATTATTAAGCCCTGTCCGGATATTTAATTACTTGCAATGTCGGTACAGGTGATGTAGTAAATACAAGTATTCTGAACGAAACCACAGACTCTCTTTAACCATGTTGATGCCCAACTGCTAGCGCCATCTTGTGGGGAAAAATAGGTTGTTGCTCTTTTCGAATGTACTTTTTAGTTTTATTTGTTATGTATTACTGAGTTTCATGTCGCTGTTATATATTAAAGATTTGAGCTTCACATTTTATATTAACAAAGAGACATTGCAGTCAAATTATACTCTCAGGAAGCAGTAAAAGCATCTGTTGAGTAGCTACTAATTAAAATTTGCGTATATGCTCCTAAACAGCATTTAATTTTCTTTCCTGCCAATATGTCATGAGAAAAACTTGAGAAAAGTACGATCAGATATTGTATTATACTTTACATAGACTGTGCATGTAGGTCCTATGTAGAAAATGAAATCAAAGTACTATCTTGACTCCTTGATTTTCTCCTTTTCTTGTCCTTACAAGGCGAGTTTGAGATGGTCACAATTCTTTTCAGTGATATCGTGTCTTTCACCAATATTTGTGCTGAATGCCGTCCAATTGATATTGTCAACATGCTCAATGCTCTCTACACAAGATTCGACAAACTCACAACAGTACACGATGTCTATAAGGTAAAGTTATCATTACAATAAATGATAGTTAGATATTTTACCATTGTCGTACTTTTAACAATGTCAAATGTTTTAAATTTCTTTTACACCTCTGGCTATAAAAATAGGAAAGGCCTACATATCAGGACGAATAATAATACATAATATAGGATATTTATATAGCGCACACATATCCACCATGCAAGGTGCTGTAGGCGCTCCGAATATTACCCGGCTCTGCTAGGCTGCCGATTTCGGCGCTCACAGCATTCAAGGAAGTCCTTCCTACGGTACCCATTTAACACCTGGGTGGAGAGTCGCAAATGTAGAATGAAAGAGAGAAACTAATGGTACCCTCCCATTCGCAGAGAGCAAAAGTTTGAGCTGGGCACCCAACTGAACCCACCAGGCTTTGTACCTAGGGTAAAAGAAAAAAGAAAGAAAAAAATACGTTTAAAAGTTAGTGTCATTAGAAGACTAGACTGTAAGAGGGGTTCACTTAAAGTTCAATGCAGTACCTCACAATTAACATTCATATTTCTTTCCGAATAAAATCCAAACGATTTCCCGTTGCCTTCTGCAATGCACATCTCCATATTCAAATCGCCCGAGTCCGCGTTTGGTGCTTCTTTATTGCATTAGGGATAAGTGATTTGTATATTCTTTTCCCGTTTATCTTATTTTCACTGTGTTTTCTATTACAATGTTCAATTATGAATTTCTGTTTTTGTTTGTTCCAGTTGGAATGTTGTTTTTCCCAAATCAGAGCCATGATGAAAAACAGCTTTGTTGATCATGCTTTTATCCTCTATGCATATGTTTCAGTAAATGAATAAACAAATTGATATTTGCCGTTTATGACGGGAGTCATATTGTTCTCTAGGAGGGCACTCTTATTAAGTTGCGTATGTACATTATGTATTTCATCCTATCGAGTACCGAAACTGTGACATCACAAAAATCTATTTTTAGAATTTCTCAATTTTTCCTTCATTTTCCGAAAGAGCATACAAAATAATGTCTGAATGTCGAAAACCAATTGAATATGTTAAGTATTGGCTGAGATATGACCATCTGAATAAATAGATGAAGAAACTCAGTGTTATATTGCTCTGGCTCGTAACGTTATAAACCAGAGCAATATAATACTAAGTTCCCATAGGACATATATTGATTCAGATGGTCATATCTCAGCCAATACTTAACCTATTCAATTGGTTTTAGATAATCGGACATTATTTTCGATGCTCTTTCGGAAAATGAAGAAAACATTGAGAAATGTCAAAAATAGATTTGTTGATGACGTCACACTTCACCACTCTATCATGACAGGTGGAGACGATAGGCGATGCTTACATGGTAGTAGGAGGCCTGCCCATCCCTATGGCTTCCCATGCTGCTAGGATAGCTAACCAAGCTCTGGGGATGATGGTCATATGCAAGGAGGTCATGTCTCCAGTTACTCGAGAGCCTATCGGGGTGAGTAATTACTAACAGGTCAACTTATTTATTGCAAGCGAAAAGTTCAATAGAGACACTTAACGTCTGTCTGCACTAGTTTGGACAGGATGGATTGAGATAACCACTCCCGCCACTCATCCTTTCCAAGCGTATATATTTCTCCATAGAACTATAAGCTAAGAAAGATAACCAACACTCTTTTTCAAGACTATACCAACAGTCCTTTTCAGGACTACCCACCCTCAAGAAAGATTACCGAGAGTCCTTTTCAGGACTCCTCAATCCTCCCTCTCTCTCTCTCTCTTACATGGTGTACCTGCAAGCCTACTGTATAGGATGGATTAGACCTCCCTGCAAGGTCACTGGCAGGTGGTTATCTCGTCAGATCAGCTCACAATTAACATAATAAATAGAGGATCATGTGGGACCAACGGGCACCGCTTAGGCATTATTTGCTATATAGAGGGCGCAAGTAGCTTCAAGAAGTGCAGTCCCACTAAAGTTTCCAAATTGCCGACCCTAGAATGTCTGATTTTTTTTTTCCTTTGGGGGGGGGGGGGGGAGGGGGTTCTGACTTCTTAGGTGTTCTGGTCCACATGACAGCTATGTTTTGGCTAGTACTTTTTCTTCGCCTCTCAGTCCTTAGGTTCTTAGATTGTTGGGTCATTACAGGATTCATCACTTCTAAGAACATACTCGATCTATTCTAATCTTATAACACACATCATAAACAGAAGTAAATTATATTGTCTTTTATTGTGTTCATTGTAGATTCGCGTTGGTATTCATTCTGGTCCTGTTGTATCTGGAGTGGTCGGGGAGAAGATGCCTCGATACTGTCTCTTTGGTGACACAGTCAACACAGCTTCCAGAATGGAGAGCCATGGTCTTCCCAGTAGAATCCATCTTAGCTGCCATACTCACAGGTAAATCCATCATCCATCTTCTAGTTGTTAGGGTTCTTAATCCAGCATAATATGAGATCATCTCCTGGTCAATATGCCTGGGAAAATTAGTGAAAACAAGACAAGAAAGAATAAATACCTCAAGGAGTCTATGGCATAAACAATTATTTCGGAAATTTCTTTTTAAACCGAAGGTAATCCAGGAAAACATATGAAGTTCTTGGGACATAAAAATACTTTCTACACACGTCCAGACGCTCATGGGACGTTTCCCAATATCATAATGTTTGCCTGATACCCACTTGGTTTCGATACAATTATTTAAAAAAACAGGGGGGGGGTGGGAGGCGACCACCCCGTACTGGTTGTAAATTCCCCCATCGTACCGCTGTCATTATAGGCATACGTAGTCCTTTTCTTTTAATTCTCCGTCAATTATAGTCAGTAGGCCCATTAACACATCCAAAAACCACTTGGAAAAATCGTGATTTTTCGGAATACCATTCACATTACTGTTTACACTGATATACTGATTATTGTGTGTCAGTAGTGCGCATGCCCGACTCGTCGATGCCCTGCATGCCTTAGCACAGAAGCGAGGTGAGTCACGTGAGCAAAAATAGGTATCTTTACCGAAGTTTGCTTTTACACTACGAACAATCGTATATAAAAACATAGGCAGGCGTTTGAAAAAGAACATAGTCCAGAGGTGGATTTTTTTAATTCCGATTTTTCGTCGTTTTCGCCGGTAATTGCATAGCAACTAACCGGACACCGGCATGTGAGAAAAATCGAAGATTTTTGGTTGCAGTGTAAATACAGCTAAGATTTGTTCTCTTTGCTTTTATTTCCCGATCTAGATGTCTTCAAGGTTACCCGTTCCGTTTCGACGAGAGAGGAGAGATCGTAGTGAAGGGTAAAGGAACCATGCGAACCTATTTCCTTGAAGAGAACGGAGGGGCTAGTTTGGATCAGATCATGGGTAAGGGCCAATCAAAAGCTAGTACACCAGAGAAGACAGATAGATGTAAGTCTCCACCAGAGACACCAACCAATAACATGCCAAACGGTAAGATTTAAACCTATTTATCTTTCGACACTTTTTACAATTTAACATTATTTTCTATCTCCATATGTCGTCAGAATATGCCCTAAGGCATCATCAGGGGCAAGTTCTTTGAAACCGCCAGAAGATAAAGTGGACATTCATTTTGAATGCGTGTTCATTCTGTAACACGCGTTTTTCTTGTATACTGATATCCACGAACTCTGATTATGTAGATTTCCAGAAACTGGGCCGAGCAGGATTTCCAGGCCAATGCAAGATTTAATGCCATTACAATTTTGCCAGCATTTTCAATCGCTCTCACTTTTGCCTTTTAAAACTTGCTCTTTTTTGTTGTAAAACTTGCACCGTTTTAGAAGCATCACTACCAGAACAAGTACAAATACATTCAAAATGGCAAAGAAAGAATCAATTATAAATGCTTATTCTCTTCGTTCGTACTCATGCTTGAATGTTGGACAAAGCGTCACCAGAATCAAGTTTACAATGTGTGTGCATTCCCAAACTATTGACACATTTATGACATTGTGCGTACTATTTTCTTTTTTTCTGGCGGTGACATTGAGTCATTTTTGTTAAGTACATTAAACACATCGTTAATTCTTGAATTCTTTCTACACATCATTTATAATGAATGTCATATTATGTGAAAACACTTATCTTTCTATTTGCTTCGCATTATATTTTAGTACATTCATATGCAATCAATTCTATCTATTTTTTACACATTCACGTTTGATTTGAAATGAATCCGTCTTGCCATCAGTCAGAAATGTATATACTTGAAAGACACACTCCTTTTTAACTTCACGCTGCAAAAAACTCACGTTTTTTTTATTTAATTTGCATGTTTTCACTTTCTACTTTCAGTTTTATTGTAAAATATATTGGCAAGCTCAGAGACTGGCTGCAACTAAACGATTTTCGGCAGACATAAATGTTATGCCATTATTTGACTCAGGACTGACATTGTTTTGAAACACACTGCAAAGAATGAGAATAAGAATTAGAATCACACCCAATGGCAGCATAATCGTAAAGCTTGCTAGAAATTTAAAAACTTCAAAAAGACAATTCTGAGAGTTATTCGATGCAATTACCTAGACTTTGTTATATATCACACATGCTGTAGATGTAGATTATATTGCAAACAAAGGGAAATACTAGCATACCGATTCCTGGGATCTTAAGATTATCCCTATTACCTACCACCTTTTCTTTGTCCCGTTTTTCTTGTTTGATAGGGGTGTCCACTTTCCACCATAATAGTACAGTGGTTGTGCCTATGTGGTATCCGGATAACGACATGGCAAGCGGAAGTGCTATCCACATGTCACCGCCTATATTCCCCAACGCTGGCAGTAATGATTCAGGTAGTACACACACATCAGCTGGAACCCCTTCCTGATCCCCTCCACCACGTGATCTCTTACCCTGGTGCGCACGCGCATGATAAAACACGCGCCCGTAACACACACCCACATTTTTATTACACCCTCTCCCGCGTTGGTGAAAAGGGTTTGGCTGGTAAGGGAGGAGTTAGGGACAATGCTTGTAATGTTAGAGTATGGTAACAACTATGACAAATAGACTTTTGATGCTATATGCATGTGAAATAATAACACATTTTTTGCCAATTTATTCTCAAATTAGAGAGAATGTGAAACAACATGACACATTAATTATCGTCAGCTCTTTTGTAATTTCTAGGGTAGAAGGAGATTTTTTTTTGTATTCTTTAAGTATTAAACATTTATGTTTCTAATTCCTATAGATGAATTTCAAGTTTTTCATTTTGATGAGACAAAAACCTACAAATATGGACCTTCTTTGATATCAGCCTTATAAAGATGACAATTACTTTGGTATAATTCACGAAGTCTAAGGAGGGAGAAAAGAATCTGTCATAATTAAATGATGAACAAAAAAGAAGCCCAATATAATTAAACAAATTGGTAGTTATTTCATATTATCATGCGCGCGCATCAGTGGGGAACATGTGACTCTTGCCCGTTCGTGTGACGTCTTCTTGCGGTATCTTGAACTCTGACCTTTGACCCTGCATGTTTAGACATATTACCAATACATTTCTTTTGTTTGCATGTCAGCTGGATTGTGTCCATACATCAAATTAAATCTTGACTATTTTAATTGTTAAATCGGTGTACATGCTACATGTATATTTAAATATTGAGCATATGGAGGAGGCGTGATATTGTGGTTCCTACACTTGACTCTCAATGCAAGGGTTATGGGTTCAAATCCCAACCGGGAACTAACGCCGATATTGATACTGATGCGGCTATCCGGAGTAAATAAGAACCAATTATTTTTCTTATTATCATTTTTTGGTTACACCTGAGGTTTTATACCTTTGGCTAATTGAAATAGAAGAAAATGCCAACGTATGGACACGTTCCCTCGAATACCTTACTTGCATGTACCTTGTTTGTTTTGAAAATTATCCCTTTATTATTTGGTAGTGGGTTGAGCTTCATGTTTGCCTGTTCAAGTATGCCAGACCAATTACAAATATATTCAATTTTTTGTGTACTGTACTTTTGCCTTCCGATCGGTTTTAGCGTATCTAGCATAATATAAAGCGGGCCTCCATCCCTCCCACCTCCCCCCCCCCCCTTCCTGCCCATCCCGATCAAGGGGATAGGGGTTTGAAACCCACTCAATCAACAGGGGTGCTCCTAACGGGGAATCCCAGATGTATCATTCCCGTCAAGGAAGAATTTGGATGCACCTCCCTTACTCTGCCTCCACCCCCCCCCCCCACCCCCATTCATCGATTCTGAACACGCCACTACTTTAGCAATGGTTTGATCTTTAACCTTTCATTCCAAAATAGGTTTGGCCCATAATGCAGTAATTCCATTCAACTTTATCATAAATTTCTGCCACAAAAACATTGGGATTCATATGCCGTTCCTAGTCCAAATAGTTTGGTCTATATATGCGACCTCGCTAGCAGTCCATACATTGTGGCAATTATTATTTCTCAAATAAAGGTTTAGTGTTATTTCGTTTTTCTTATGTTCTTTTCGTTGTTTTCTTCCTCGCTATGAACCGTTCTTATCAAAGGAATGTAGTTGCTTATTTTGATTTAAGTTGCAAGGGGTATAATTATGCTTAGTTGATACATTATCGATGTATATAAAGTTGTACTTCATAAGTGCAGTTGTTTTTCCTTATGCAGATTTCTTCTGAGCATGTATGTGTTTGTTTGTTTGTTATTTGCCAAAGTTAGACATTTAAATTCTATGCCAAATAAATGTTAGATAGAGAGATGTATCTCGAGTAATGTATATATTTGGTCTCTCTTGTATTGTTAAACTTTTAAAAGCTGCAGTTGTTGCAATTCATCCATATGAAGAAGTAGGATTATTATAAATGCATACCACGTGATGCAATTTTCTTATCATAATTTTATTCACTACAATTAGAATCACCTGGATCGTTAAATCTGTCATCTCTGTTTTGTATTGAAACGGAGGAGTGCTATTCAAGAGACAAAATAGTATTTGGCTAAAATCGAATTTCAAAATAATGGTAGTGAAGCTTGCCTTTGTATTGACATTGCGTTTAGATCATGTAATAATATATATTTCCCCAAAATTAATTGAGGTTGTACATTTCAAACTCACCAATTCCCATGGTTGTAAACATGAGACATTTACACTATCATTGCAATGGTAACTCGTTTTAGTTTCCCATGGCTACAATCACTGACGAAAAATTAGTATCTCTAATGTTCGGGTATATAACTTTTGAATCATCATCTTGGACAAATATTCTGTGCTTTTTAAAACCTTTGGTTAGATGAGCTTCCGAAATCCCCCAAAATATGTTTATTGTGATTTTCTCATGAAGAGTATAGCGCTTTTACAGGGTAACGTTTTTTGAAATTTTGTTATTTAGTGCATATTTATGATAAAAATGAGTTTTATACGAGTCGATTTGCTTTATACTTCTTTATGTCTCTCAGTATTTCGCTTTTGTTTTATATCTTCCAATATAGAACATTTTGTATGATAGATTTTATTGAAAAGACCAACAAAAATTGTCATCTCTAAATTTGTAAATGTATTATATATAATTCAAGATGGATGAAATAATTGTGTAAATTATGTAAAAGATGAATCTTTTCATTCTGTTTAGTGTAAATATTCTGATTACTCTATGCATGTTAACTTATTGTATTCAGATTGTAGAGTATTCTTACACACTTATTGTTCATTTCTGATCTGCACCTCCCGTTTTTACAGAGTTATATATGCATGTATTTATTATTTCTATGACGTATGAGGGCACGTGATGTTGCTTGCAATAAACGTTTCTTAAGTACATTTATACCCTTTTTATTTTGCTTTTCTTTTGATTTGCTTTGATTTGCATTGCTTTGTTTTTAAGCTCGTTTGCCGTGGCCTGTATTGTTCATGCTGTCGTGAATGTACAATTCCCGGTGCCTTTCCTCTTTTTCCCTCAATGAATCTCATTTCTTGAAAATTCTCTTGTGCGATGGTTGCTAGAACATTAGACGGCGATACAACCTTAAGTTTAAAGGGATAGTTGAGTTATGTTGCAGAGGGCGCTACACAAAACAATTTTTTGTGAGATAATTAAAAACTGAGTGTCAAATTTGAAAGCAATTTAAATGACAAAGTCATCTTTGTTTGATCAAAATTGGTTCAGAGACGGCTGAAATATCCATAAATATAAAAATTTCTAATACTAGTGTACCACCACAAATATTAGATAATTTGAAAAAGCCGTTGAAAAAACGAAATAGCGCCTTTTACGTCGTATTTCAGCCAATGCTGATGTTGGCCTTTTTTGTTGTTGGAATTTTCGTGTTGCTTATATTACGCACAACCAGCCGGCCCATGTATTGTCATTTTTAATTAAATAATTAATTAACGGTCACCGTTTTTTTTTAAAGTGGAGCTGAATTTGTATGATTGTATTGGCTAAATTTCACACATTTTGGGGTCTGAAATTACCTTCATAGCAATTTTAGGTTCTAAAAGGGCACTAGATAGGTCATAGATAAGAATAACAGCAATAACCATCCACTTTGAAGGCATTTGCGGTCTGAAAACAGAACTCAACTATCCCTTTACCTATCGTTGAAAATAACGTTACGTAGCTATTGTTTGAACATTGTCGAATGAGGGCGCAAACGAACCTGCCGAGGCAAATGGAAAACAGAATTTAGACAAATAAAAACAATAACCAAACGGACACTAAATTCAAATAAATGTATTATTACAAGCAGAGTTTTAAATTACAGAATAGGCGATATAGCAGGTGATATCGTTATTTGTTAGCTGATTTTTTTATATTTTTTTAGAGACGTCGTCCAAAACTTTAAATGATAATAATGATAGTGGTTTCTTTTAAATGTCTGTCAAACTTGACTCTCCTCGCGCTGCACGTCATGTTCCAAATGCTACAACGCCCTCTTTTGGTCGTGCTCTGAAAATAGCGCCTGCTGATAAAAAGAATACCAACCGCCACCAACAATGGCATTGTCAGATTAAAAGGGTCTTAGATTTCATTTTATTCATCCAGCCCATAATGTAGCAGAGTGACGTCAATGGAAACAAATGTGATAAAGATAGGAACTATTTATAAAACAAAATGAGACTAACGATGCTGCTGCTGCTCCTGATGATGATAACATTAGCAATAACAATAATAAAGACGATACAAAATGATAATGATAATGATAATGATAATTGGATAAACGAAATTATTACTGTTATTCCTTATTAAAGCGGGGAAGGTATCGGTTTTGATTAATACATCGATGACAGAATACGCCAAGAAAGTCGAGTGTAGTGGAATAAAGTACAATTGTAAAAAGGCGAACATGTTAAAGGAATCTCATCATAATGGATATTTTGCCAGGATAACTTATTCGACATGAAGAGGAGTATGATTAAAATGACTAGCTTGAAATTTGCAACCGACGAAAATATGTAAAACATTGTCAAAATAGTGTGGCTTGAAAATTTATTTCGGCAGTTTAATAAGGGAACACAGTACTCTAATGCGGTTGTATACAATATAGTTCCCATAATAATTGTTTACTGTTATACACTGCGACATGGTAATAGAACTGCTGGATAATTCTGGAACACAGTTATTATCTACCAAAATAGGAATGATTAATACTCACATAATTATACACGATGTAAAGAGAGCCGATATCAATGTTACTTCTTGCATGGTTCCTTTGTTAAACAAGAACATTAACCAATAACAAGAAAGATGTCTAGCTATAATACTACAACCCTGTAGGTAAACAAAGTAACGAGAAGCGCCAATGATCGCAGTATTCCGTCATATTTCATATTTTATTCTTCGAAATATTATCTGTTCATGGATATAGCTTCATAGAATGTAATTAACTGGTTTGTTGACCTTACAGAGTCATCTAAGGAAGCATCGAACATGGTTAACGCAGCATGTGCTGCTGCATCCCGACCCGGAGCAGACGGCCAGGATTCGCGGGCTGATGAGGTGGACAACGTATCAAGCCGTAGAAAATATCTCGGTCAAGGCTCAGCGAAAACCCGTCCGTTACGTAGCGGTCGACCTCCTGACATCCGGGGCTCTAAGACGTGTGTGCTCTTATGACGTACACGGCTTCCATTGGAGGATTTTGAACATTGTATTTCAAATATAAATTTCAAAGAGTTATATACACGCGCCTCGTTCTAGCCAATCAACCACAACTGATAATGAGTCCGAATTATATTTTTCATTTATTGTATTCATCATTATTTTGTTCGTACAATTTGTACTGTCTTTAGATAACAGCACTAATATTGATCCCATATGTCAAAAAATGAAAGCTACCTTAGTGTCTACAATAATTTTGAACTGACAGTGGTAATTTCCAAAAGTGTAGAATAGTTGTTTACGCATAGGCTACTGAATGGGAATACTAATTGGTAAAAAAGAATTATCGGCACAAACTGTTTGTCGCATTCCCAATTATGAGACTTAATGAATTATAATTATTGCAAATCCGAAGACAACCTACCAATAATTTATCAAGAGAAATGCTGGAAATACATATTTTCTTAAAAAACACGACATGTGACTAATTTTTCCCCTTACCGTCATTTTTTCCAACAATAATAAGTAAATCAACGAAGTATATACAACTCGTAGTTAAATTAAGATGGTATAACAAATTATATCGATGCCTCAATTTATCAAAGACACTTAGTTTCACTCCTCGCTACATACCTTGGATTCACGTGCCTACTCTCATCATGACAATTGAGGCACTTACGAACATTTGATATCATTCTGTTTCAATCAATACTACACTTATTGCCAAAGGTAAACACCTAATTGTTGCTTACAAACGGTGACCTTTTGACTTGACTGCGTGTCACAGTTATTGTTATTGGATAACCCACTTTTTCGCACAAGTACTAGAAAGCGTCAACCCACGCCGTTTAATTAACGAAGCCTCCCTTTTGAAAACGGAATCTTGAAAGTCCAAGGTAAGGAAAGGCGACATAAAATTAATCAACAATCAAATAACAAGCATATTTCGATATTCGAAAGTTAAACTTTTGACCTCAATACAAAATCGTTACCCCCTTGACTTAACCATACATATCACCAACACCGATGAACGTTTTAATAATGAAAATGCCACACGATTATCATGTGAAATGAAATGGCGTAAATTTGGTTAATTGCGTTTAGTGAAGCAAAATAAACAAGTTTAGATATCAAAGTGTAACGTTTCTCCAAAACAGGAAACGCCTTTAAAATTCCACCGCTTTTATAGTAAACGCAGTGTTTTTCCTGCAAGACTGCCAAACGTTTTAATTCTTCATTTTGTTTTTGTCAGGCCTACAACGAAGTAGACCCAATAACTTGTGAATAAACCATGACAATTTAACGCCCCTAAAACCTTCCCAGAAACATTTTCTTCTGTAATACACTATCGAGGATAAGAAACACAGTCAATAGCCTTCACTCTGAATGGGTTGGAGGCTCGATCACTCATATTATTTATGTTTCTTGTATTTTTATTTTCTTTTGAATTATTGCCTCATTCTGTCTGTTATACATTTAAACAACATTCATCTTTTGTCTCATGTATGCAGAATATTTGCTTAATAAATAAACATCATTGTTACAATTTAAATAAAGATTGCACGTTCAGGAAGTTAAATCGTTCTATTAAATACCAATAGCGATCGAAGATTTATGAAAGAAAGCGGTGAATGACGCTTGGCTTATGCGCCCCGCCAGTCATTGGAATAATAGAGTCATCTCAATCGATAAGATTATTCCGTAAAAATCCATCTTCCTCTCAAAAATGATATCTTAAGATGATTTCGGAAGCTTTTGAGGATGTCCTTACCCTTTTCGTGCCACTGAATGGTGTCATTATCTACCAGAATATACAGATAGGCCTAAGTAATCACTATTGATATGAAAATTCAATACTTGAAGCAGGGATTTTACGGTTGAATATGATACGATCAGTGTGTGGGTTGGGAATGTTTCGTGGGTGTGTAATACGTATAGGTTTGTATTCTTAGGACCAAATGGTAGATGAAAAGGCATGAATAAAAAACGATTTTGATATGAAAACCCATTCAGTAATTGAATGGTTTACGAAGTCTTTCATTAAATGCATGAAACACTTTTCGTGGTTCAACTGTCAGTGGAGAGAAAGAGCAAGATAGAGTTTATAGTAAACTTTTTGTATGTATGATATTTTTGTTGCGCAAAATGAATTGACAGATCAAACGGCACCAAAAACTTCTTCTCTCTGTTTTCCCTTTAGATTGGTAAGTTGCTTAATTACTCATAATCTATATAATTGATTTAAGAGGTATTTTAAGGAATACATTATTTGTTAGGAGTGTGAAATTCATGTATATGCTTCAAAAATCATGTCATGTTCAGAATGGTAAAAACGTTGTTTTTTATGAATCCTTGCTGTTTGAACTAAATTACAAAACCGACAAATAGATATACATTGTGTATATGTATTTAATTTTAATGTATTATTTCATTGCACACGTCATCGTCTATTTTTAATGATCTCTACCAAAGGGCCAAATAATGTTTTCTATCTAGTTTTATATTGTGTTGATACCATCCACAGATACACGCCGACCCCCAAACATGTTCTATTATTCAATTCCGTCGCTTCATTCTCCGGACAATGGCCTGGTCGACGTGCAGAAATGTCATGAAACCTTCAGCTCGAAATAGTTCAATTGAATCTCACTTTATTTTAGCTGAAACCTAAAAGGACTCCCTAAATATATGCAGATTGGAAACCCATTCTTATCAGTATCGGAAAACCTTGGCTAAAGCGAGCAAGTGCATTCGTTACTGTATGTAATTTGCATTTGAAAGTTGCTTTTTGTTGATTTGAATGTTGATGCTGAGAACTGTGCCAATTTTCCTATATAGCAAGTCTGGTGGTCTCAGACCGACTTTGTGTAACTCTGGAACCCACTTTGCTGATGACGTTTCATCAGAAATCGTCAGTTATTTGAACATTGCCATGTTTGTTTGGTCTTGCTAATACACTACTAGATATGCCAGCATATACATGCATTTATATAACTTTATATTGATAATATTTTCCAAGCAGTAACGTTTCATAAGTAGTAATTAGAATACGAATTTAGCTTTTGAAATTCATTTAGCGGAAATAGGAAACATCAGATGCCCTATTGTAAAACTGGTTGACTTTAAAAAAAAAGAAACGAAACACAAAATGTAAAGTATGAATAAAGCGTAAACAACTTCCGATGCAGTATCAGAATTTATTTGTCTCGTCTTTATCCAAACAGACGTTTTAGCATTCCGTCTATTTAATGTTGACACGGTACCCGTCTGATAAGATAGTTATGGTGATCTTTGCCGGTGGGTGCCATTTGCGACAGTGATTTTTCTTTTAAAAATTGTCTCTACCCACACTTTCTTTTGGTACCTTTGATGCTTACCGGAAATAAAACAAGCAAACCTTTCCAGAGGACTTTCGGTTAATAGGCAAGGATATGTACGTTTCCCTTCTGTCAATATGACCCTCCTAATGGAAGAACACAGGCTACTGGGGTGCCTGGCTTCACTAAACAGAGCCCTGATCAACTACAAACGAGTCCCATGTTATGTTTACACGAGTAAGAGGTTAGAAGTTTGCAACCATCTTAAGGTCCCCAAGGGATAGAAGCAGTGTTCATACGTACGCTTTATTTCCTATACGACCTCGTGTGGTAATTGAGTTGATGGAAATCGAATGTTTTCTTAAAATGACAAAATATCGACTTGTTTATCAGAAGAAAGAAGCATTAGACAGGGGGGGGGGTGAGAGCAATTTGCCAACTTCCATATTTTACGTATAGCCATCCGTTTGCAAGGATCCTAGTTAAAGGAAATTACAATCTTAGAAGCACATCTCTCTAAAAGAAAGCCTGGAAAATCAGAGAAGGAGATTGGTGCGTGAAATTCGATAAGCACTGAGAAATTGGAAATATTTATTGGGGTTAATTTATAGTCACTATACACATCGCCATTCGGTTTTCTTTGTGTTTCTGTTTTAACTCAAATGAACTCATTACTAAACTTTGATTGCCCTTTAAAATAATGAAGGGGGACGAGGGGAAGTCAAATACAAAGACCGACACCCTGTATTGATGTCTCGAAAGTCTATTGATCGATTTACTTTGATCCCCTATATCTTTACTGCACTTTGTAAGCAAAAAACAAAAATACTTTTGTACGAATAATAATGATTTAGTAATACGTCGGTGGGAAACAAGCGATATCTTGCCTGCATTATCTTATCTGTGTCATCAGTTTGACTCAGAAAGGGGGAACCCTAAATATATCAGCTATTTTCGCACTCTTTTTAGTTTTAGTTTGAAAGAAACATATTGGCTCCCATACACTCTAAAAACTGAAATGTTAAATCACCATTTAAAAGGGCCGAGGAGTGATAACTCTTTCAAATGTTAGATTGTTTCTTTTAACATGCTGGATCCAACCTTTATAGTGTTGGATCCAGCATGTTTAAAGTGTTAATCTAACATTTTGAAAGAGTTGTCACTCCTCGGCCCTCTTAAATGGTGATTTAACATTTCAGTTTTTAGAGTGTAGAAATTCGACAATACTCGATAAGTGGTGGTATTAATGCACTGACCCTCCACCAATGTCAAAATACCATCATAAAAAATTGCGCATTCGAGATATGACTTTAAAATTTCCGAACGCTTTCGGAACGCTTTCGGAGTCTTTCGCAGCTTGTTTCAAGAGGGCCACACATTTATTTTGCTGTGCGCGAGAGTTGTACACACACAAGCGCGTAGCCAGGATTTCATTTTAGGGGGGGCGGTAGTGAGCACGCGAAGCGTGCGAATCACCTAAAGAGCGCGCGAAGCGCGCTCCCTAGGGGGGTGGGTGCAGGGAGGGGGGAGTTTCCCCACTCCCGCGCGAAGCGCGGAAGCTTTGAAAGAAGACGATTCGTTGTACCTTTCTCGACTCATAATCCTTGTCTGAATTCAGTCCCTCCCCCCTCTCGCGCGAAGCTTTGACGTTTTATTAAATTATTAGAGAAAAAAGACGATTCGTTGTACCTTTCTCGACTCTTAATCTTATCTGTATTCAGTCCCCCTCCCGCGCAAAGCGCGGAAGCTTTGAAAGAAGACGATTCGTTGTACCTTTCTCGACTCATAATCCTCGTCTGAATTCAGTCCCTCCCCCCTCTCGCGCGAAGCTTTGACGTTTTATTAAATTATTAGAGAAAAAAGACGATTCGTTGTACCTTTCTCGACTCTTAATCTTATCTGTATTCAGTCCCCCTCCCGCGCAAAGCGCGGAAGCTTTGAAAGAAGACGATTCGTTGTCCTTTTCTCGACTCATAATCCTTTTCTGAATTTAGTCCCTCCCCCCTCTCACGCGAAGCTTTTACGTTTTATTAAATTATTAGAGAAAGAAGACGATTCGTTGTACCTTTCTCGACTCTTAATCATTGTCTGAATTCTGTTCCCCCCCCCTCTCGTGCGAAGTTTTGACGTTTCATTAAATTATTAGAGAAAGAAGACGATTCGTTGTACCTTTCCCGTTCCTTAATCCTAAATTTGAACTCAGTTCCCCCTTCCGGCGCGAAGCGCGGAAGCTTTGACGATTCGTTGTACCGTTCTCGACTCCTTTTCCCTTTTTCTTCCTACGTCCTCTTTCTTTTTTTTTCCTCCTCTTTCTCTCTCTTTTTTTTTTGGCCGGCGTTTTTTTTTGGGGGGGCGACCGCCCCCACCGCCCCCCCCTGGCTACGCGCCTGTACACACATAAATAAAGGTCGAGTGTATGCACAGTGTGATGTATGCACGTTAATATTTTTTTTAAGAGCTGACAGTATATCTTTAACAAAAATATTATCCAAACCTTTTTGGCGCCAGAATGTGATTTTTTTCGTATCCCACGTAAACCGGGTAAATGTTTTAAAGGGATCGTTTAACAATGTTAAATCTGAGATGCACGGCCCTACGTGTTATCAGTGTATGTGATTTGGTGTTATATTGAAGCCCTAAAAAAAAAGCGCTTCAAAATGATCAAGAAATGCCTCAAAAGAGAAAAAAACCTTTGAGTGACCGGTTATACCATACTCGTTTTCCCTAATAGACTGTTGTGTTATGAATCATAAATCATAAATATCTTGATAATCAGACAGGCGATCGGCTTGTAAAAATCATGGGGTTCCTGACTGACCTAAAGGTTTAATTATCATTGCAGCATGAGCTAAATCAAGGATCAAGGATCTGAGACAAAATTACCGGATCCCTTTAAACTGAATAATACTAGGAATAACATGATCCACGAGGCCACACCTACCCTTCGTGTAAAATCTTAACGATTTAACCTCGATGTGTGCCTCCCCCTACCCGAACCTGTGCACGTAGATTTATCAAATGCATCGGAAAGCCATCAGACCTCAGGCGATTACTCCCTTTCCTCTCAATAACTTAAAAGGTCGTAAGGAGTAATTTGTCTTGTGAAAAGGCAACTTTACGAGACAGAGGTCAGTTTGTTCTCAAGAGAAAGTAGTAATGGTGTTACAAAAACTAAGGTTTGCTCTATCTTCGCCCCTCTTTCCCTCTCTCTCTCTCTCCCTCTCTCTCTCTCTGTCTCTCTCTCTCTCCCTCTCCCTCTCTCTTTCAGTCTGCGACTCGGTGGTAGAGACGGAAGCAGAATAGGAGGCGATGTGAATGGGAAATCCATATCAGATTACTCAATGGGTTGATTCAATTATCACAATTGGAATCAAAATATCTAGGAAACAACTCCACCTTGCATATACACGAGCTCGCACATTTTGGGGAGGGCAAAAGAAACGGCGATCAATCAACAGATTACTAGTAACCATGGCGATGTTTTCTTCGATAAAAGGAATGTAGAGTTGATCAAAGCAATACTGTTGGAAACAATGTTTTTTATGAGGATTCGAACGGCAATATCGCATACACGTTCGACTTGTGTCACTTAATACTGGCCGATAATTTAAATATTTAGTTTATTATTCAATCTTTTGCTTTTCACTTTCACATTCCTCACAATGATTTATATCGTTTATTTGCGCATAATTAAAGGAGAATACAAAAACAGGTCCAGGTATTGTTTGAATATGTTTTATAAGACTAATAGCGTAGAAAATGTAAGAATTCATTTACAACATAATTGAAACCGTTTAAGATTGTTTCAGGAGTAATATGTTCACATCGTATTCCTGAGATGAAACGTAAAAACTGATAAAATCAAAAAATGATTCAAACACTCTGTAGGCTATTCACCTTGAGTTTTCAGTCATTTCTATACCTCTTAAAAAGGAACAAACGAACAGATAAACATCATATCAGCTAATATCATTCATGATGCGTTGACATTACTGAAGTGTTCTAATAGCATTACTGTGAATCGAGGAGATTAAAGCAAATATCGGTCCGTTTCTAGCCATATCCAATGCGAAAGCTCATAATAAGAAAGATAGGGATCTTCTTTTTAAAAAAGCAAACATTTTTTCGGGTGGAAAATCATCCGAAACCAGTGGGTGGACTTTGTTTGGATTCCTTGAGGCAGTGTTATTGACTTTGGATTTCATTCTTGAAAAAATGTGCAGAGATGTACCTTTTCCCCCTCATTACCATTTTGTGGCAGGAACTTCAGACTGGAAAGCATTCTCGTAAGCGATACGGGCACTTGAATTTCTATAACAATAAGAAGAAATATCTTTGACTACGATGCATTTTTGGCAACATTTGAAGACTTGCCTATTTTCTATGGGCGCCTCGAATTCCAACCACTGTTTCTTTTCGAATAACAGTAGCAGTTGAAAACTGGAGACTTTAGAAGAGAATTATAAGCTCTGAAACGTGTTTGCTTGTTTTTGAGAATAGTTAAGCTTCATTCTGTTATTTGCAGTGTATAATAAAGTTAAAGCACGGAGCATGTGTGCAAACATATCCACTACTAAACTATATCCATTGGCCCTGTGCTACGATCAAGCAGGATTAATAAACATAAAAACAGCAAAATCGGAAACGAAGGAAGAGGGAAAGAAAGAATGAGAAGGGGCGTCTAAACATACATCAACTCAAAAAGAAACTAGACTCTGAAATAATATGTCCTGTTTTTTTGTATGTGGGTTTGTTTGGTTTGAACTAGATAGAATCCGCAGGGGTATCTTCAAACGACTTCCCCTTAGATCAACATATAGTCGACCTGCATGGTGATACAGATACGCACAGAAAACACGACCTTCTTATCTCTCATCTGCTTTCCTCGTATTCCACTTGTAGATTCGAGATGAAGAACGGATCTTCAAGATTCGACCACAGCTCAAAGTTCAAGATTTAATACTGACAAATTAACAGATTTGGATGAAATGACAACAGGAGGTTGTTGCTTTTTGTACCACATACATAAACTTGAATAAATATCAATTCTCTCTCTATATTGCCCTAGATCGGATAACCTATCGTCTTCCAGCAGTATCCGTGAAATGAAATGAAAAAGAAAAGTGAGAAATTCGACAAAACCGTGTTTGACATGCTTCAAGGAAGACAAAAATGAGATAGTGGAAGAACATCGTTCTCAAAACTGTGAAGACTGTAGCAACAAAGGGCGAATGGTTGATGTCTTGGTGTTTGATGGTACAGAAATTGGTATTACGATTTGTTTGTCTTCAGATAGGCAGATGAAGAAGGTCATTTGTTCTTCTTCATAATTAGATATTACTTGGGTGTAACCTAATTTATGCGATGCTGTCTTCTCCTTCTTCGTCTCCTTCGTTTTCTCCTACTCCTCCTTATTTTTCTTTTATATTTCTTATTCTTCTCCTTCTTCTTCAGTTTTTGCTTCTTCTCCTTCATCACATTTCCTTATCCTCCTCCTCCTCCTTCTCCTCCTCCTCCTCCTCCTCCTCCTCCTCCTCCTACTTCTCCTCCTCCTCCTCCTTCTTCTTTTCCCCTCATTTTACTTCTTCTTCTGCTTCGTCTTCTCCTTTATCAGAGACTGTTCTTTCATCGGGCACAACAAAACTCACATATTCTCACTGCCGCACATTAGGAAAATCTTTATTCTTCCATTCTTTATTCTTCTTTTTTTGTGTTATGTTATATTGTGTTAGGTAGATTCATCTTGCGAATCGGTGCATAAATCATGCCCAGAAAAATAATATCCAATATGTCACGCTAATAGAGACAGGCGGTGACATATACAGTGCGTCCCAGAAAAAACGAAACCGAGAAGTATCGATGTTTTATCATAACTTAATCACAACCATAATTAATGAATGATACACATTTGGAAAGCTTAGAGTCTCCTCTTTCAGTTGATGCTACTCACGTGATGCATATTTCACGCATGAGTGATTAAAAGCAATTTGAAGGAAGGAAACCAAAAATACATTTGGCGGGCGGTATCTGAATTTCAAAGAAAAATGCACATTTCTAGAAAGTTGAGTTTCTGCCCTTTCATATGACACCTCAATCAGGAAAAATGAGCGAGGAATGACAAAGTTCTGTTTGTTTAAAGTAGTGCTTGCATTTCCATAATTTTGTTAAACGAATTCGTTTTCACTGGCTGCCTGCCGTATCAATAACCGAAATTAACAAAAGACTTAACTCCGTTTCGTTGACAATCAGCCGTAGACGAGAGTCTTCATGCATGGCTGATTGTCAACGAAACGGAGTTAAGTCTTTTGTCAAATCTGCTTTTTGCTACGGCAGGCACCCAGTGAAAACGAATTCGTTTGTTAAAATTATGAAAATGTAAGGGCTACTTTAAACAAACAGAACTTTGTTATTCCTCGCTCATTTTTCTTGAATGAGGTATCATATGAAAGAGCAGAAAATGAACTTTCTAGATATATGCATTTTTCTTTGAAATTCAGATACCGCCCGCCAAATGTATTTTTGGTTTCCTTCCTTCAAATTGCTTTTAATCACTCATGCGTGAAATATGCATCACGTGAGTAGCATCAACTAAAAGAGGAGACTCTAAGCTTTCCAAATATGTATCATTCATTAATTATGGTTGTGATTAAGTTATGATAAAACATCGATACTTCTCGGTTTCGTTTTTTCTGGGACGCACTGTATAAGTTTTAGGATAGGGTTCCATTGTCTTTTTTTTGGCACCTCATTCTCAGAAGACTGTTTGGATATTGGATAGCTATTGGAGACTTATCATGCTTATTTCAATAGGGGGAGGGGGTGGTTCAGGAGAAAATATTTCCCCCGGGGGGGGTGGGGGGCAGGGAGCAATCGTATGGATATGTTTTTAATTAAAAACATTCATATTGATATTTTTTTTTTGTATGTGTCAATTAACTTGTTCAATCCATTTTAACCTAAAATGAGCACTGCATGCAACTTCCCCATTAATTCATATAATAACGTTTTCTATCATAAAGAAAATCAAGACGTTATGCAATAAGCAATGTTTATGGCTATCATGATGAGTTAATTCAGGGAAGACTCTCTAAACGTTTATGTGTTGACTAGGCTTAATCTACCATGCTTTATATTATTATTATTATTATTATTATTATTTTTTTTTTTTGGGGGGGGGGGGGCGCTGAAAAAGCGACATCTCTCTATAAACCGTTGTAATTAGATATACAATTATTGCTTTGTAGGGCATCATAAAGGTATCACGACCCAGATAATCATTTGCATATTGTAATCTAACGTTGCTAAATTTCAGGTTGAATATTAAATACGGAAGCTTGATATATCCTTAATTGATTTTACCTTCCAGTGTTATAGTATTCTATTTTCTCCCCTTCTAGTTCCTCGGAATGAAGAGATAATTCGTCGGCCTTAAAATGGTGAATACATTTGTACTGAATAATTTAGATGGCTCTGTTTCGAGCATGAATAAGACGTAGATATCAGTATTTATCGATGTATATCAATTTGTACATTGATTTTCCTACTACCTGTACATACAAATACCCCAAACTATTGTCTTTTGTCGGTTTGTGTTACATTCCATTAATGAATAAAGATAATATATTTTGCATTGTCGAATGTTCGAAAAAAATAATAAATTTGTTTTGTCTTAATAATCACAGTTGTATATCTCTTTGTCACTGTAAAAAAAAGGAACAGAGGTGGGGACAAACATGCCAACAATGAGGTTGTGGGGTAGAGAGAAGGAGAGAGAGGGGAGGAGGTTGAGAGAAAGAGAGGGAGAGGGGATAAGAGAACAAGTAAGAAAGTGTATGAGAGTGGGAGAAAGAAAGGAGGGACACTAGATGATATTGGAAAGCACACTGTATTGGTTTAATCAAATATGCCAGTGTTAATCATAAGGTGATATAACCGAAGAGGCGTTTCCCCTCTCCAAATACTTAATAATAACAATAATAACAATAACAATAATTCGATAACAAATGATCTTAAATCCTTCAAAAGAAGATGTTCATTGCCACTTCCCAGAAAAAACAACGAGAACAACAAGTAAGAAAACAGTCAAACAAACATAACAAGACAAACACACAAGCAACTAATAACAGTTGGAATAATTGTAGTCATTGATTAGCTGTACGTTTGCCAAGAAATGCTATTATGAGAAGCTGCATACCAGGAAGAAACACTAACAAACATGTGATTCAAATACAGCAGAGTTCTCGACGCATCTGATGAAAATATCCATATTATGCATTCACGTCTTACATACATGAATGTATATAACTTAAATTGCCCCCGCCAAAAAAAGGGAGAGTCATCAATGAATTTTGCATTTCATTCAATTTCCTGAATCCTACAAGTTATATTCCAATATACCAGAGCATTCAGGGAAATTGCTATTTGATATTCCTACGTTACCATATACATTCATCGAGCATGAGTTAACAAACCAATTTGTAAATGGAATCGACGGATGTATGAATGGTCCTTTATCAGACGGAAACCCCTTTATGGGATTAAGCAGAAGTCCGCCTTCTCTCTTGGAGTTTGAATCTAAATAATACCATTGTATATTGCTAGGAACATAAAATATGACATAATTGTATTCGTATAATTTTGTGTATTCGGTGAGATATAGAATAACGTACATAACAAGTCGTGGGTTTTGCCTCTCATTGTTTTCCTGCGCCTCCTCCCAGGTGGGAAATAATATTTCATACTCGCTGATTCCTTGTAGGGCATTTTCAACACCCAAGGTCAAAATAGTAAAAACCTGGAAGAAAAAAAAACGTTTATTAGAAAATGAGCTACAGTATGGTTGTGCCATGTAGCGTTCATTTTATACTTGAATATCGATCCAAGGGTTGAGGATTCGAATCTTAGACCGGCACTAACGTTCTTCGGCAAGACAGTAGGGGTGCGTTCAATCGAATTTTCGAAGCTAGAATCACAAACATGAATCACAATTCAAAACGCCGTTACAAAAAGCAAGGTCACTGCGGTTTGCGTTCAAGCGATTTTTCATCAACGCTGATTCTAGCTCATTGCGAGCCAAACCACTGCGCATCACACTGCGCAGTATGGCCCAGGAACTTCGGCGCGCGCTTTCTGGAATTGTTTACGGCCGACTGTCGACTGCTGTTTTGAGCATAGATCGCAATAATAAGACAAAGAATGAGAAGGTGATAGAAGGAAGAAACAAAGAATAACATAAGGAAAGACAGAAAGATAAAGTCGATAGAATGATTAAAACAAAGAATAACATAAGAGAAGGTGAAAGAAGGAAGAATCGAAGAATAACATAAGGAAAGACAGAAAGAGAGAGTGATAGAATGCTTAAAACAAAGAATTACATAAAAGGTGATAGAAGGAAAAAACAAAGCATAACATAAGAATAGAAGGAAGAAACAAAGAATAACAAAAGAGAAGGTAATAGAAGGACAAAACAAAGAATAACATAAAAATAGAAGGAAGAAACAATGAGAATAACATAAGGAAAGACAGAAAGAGAATGTGAAAAAAGGAAGGAACAAAGAATGACATAAGGAAGAACAGAAAGAGAAAGTGATAGAATGATTAAAACAAAGAATAACATAAGAGAAGGTGAAAGAAGGAAGAATCAAAGAATAACATAAGGAAAGATAGAAAGAGAAAGTAACAGAATGATTAAAACAAAGAATAACATAAGAGAAAGTGATAGAATTATAAAAACAAAGAATAACATAAGAGAAGCTGATAGAAGGAAGAAACAAAGAATAACATAACGAAAGACAGAAAGAGAAATTGATAGAATGCTTAAAACAAAGAATTACATAAGAAAAGGTGATAGAAGGAAAAAACAAAGATGACATAAGTATAGAAGGAAGCAACAAAGAATAACATAAGGAAAGACAGAAAGAGCAAATGATAGAATGATAAAAACAAAGAATAACATAAGAAAAGGTGATAGAAGGAAAAAAAACAAATAATAACATAAGGAAAGACAGAAAGAGCAAATGATAGAATGATAAAACAAAGAATAACGTAAGAAAAGGTGATAGAAGGAAAAAAACAAAGAATAACATAAGAATAGAAGGAAGAAACAAAGAATAACATAAGGAAAGACAGAAAGAGAAAATGATAGAAGGAAAAACAAGGAATAACATAACGGAACAGGCCACGATGGTATAGTGAACGCAAATTGCATGCAAAGCGGGCGCGCGGTTTTTCCCAAACCGGAAGAGGCTTCGTCATACAATCATGATTGAGAACTCCGTCCGTTCAATCGAATTTTAGCGACCGTGATTCTTTTGAATCATGATACAAAACGCATCTTTTTCAGCGTTTCATGTTTGTGTTTTCAAACACGTTTATTTTTACGACCGACGAAAAAATCGCTTGAACGCATTGCGTTTTAAACTAAACGTCTTTAGAAACCGTGATTCTAGGGTGAAAAAGTGTCGATTAAACGCACCCTAGGGCAACTCCATATTTACCACACTCCACCCAGGTTTATCGAATGGGTAACTGACAATCGCTTGGATAGAAATGATTGCAGTGCCCTCTGGAAGAACAGCATCAATGCTAATAAGGTTTTAGCGGGTAAACAAATCATTATCATCACGACTTATGAAGGACGTGTAATTTGAAAGCTCTCAATACCTACCGACTCTTTCATGAATAGAAGGGAACCTGGCAAGTCGAAACTTTTATTTCAGCTATTTCCAGCTACACAAGTGTTTAGCCTTTGTTGATGGAAAAACATGCTATAGTTATATCGACTTCTATGAGAGGCGTGGCTGATGTTATAGGCTCAAGGGGACCTTGCATCCTGCCATGACCCCGAGGCGCGCCTGGGTCCCCGAAAGCTAGTATAGAAACACCCAGGCCTCGAATATTAAAGCAGTCGATATATCTTTTATGTACACAAATTGACACAAAAATCTACCAAGAAATCTTACCTTTTCCTTTTCTGGAGTAAAGATTTTTTTCTACTCCAATTTTTGAGCCCTTCACAGGCCATTCATTAATAATCTTCACACAAATAACAAATCAAATATACATGTATGTGCATGATTTAACACATTCAAAATAATCTATCTATACAAACAACAATTGTAGCAACTGCCACTTTACAGCAAAATGTCTTTCCATTCCAGATAGACGTACAATATGGAGTAAAGATTGGTTAAAACATCGCAGAAAATCAGAGACACTGTATGTTAATCTTCGCTGGGAATAAGAATGTTTATTAAACAATCATTTGAGAATCGCAGACAAAAAACACTGTATGGTACGCTCGCACAAAGTAAGTTTTAACACATAAACCAATGGGGATCTCATCAAAATGTTACTATTTCCGGTACCCTGAATCTTTTGGGAATCTCACACATAAACTATTAACCGTTACTGACATTGTTAGTTTCTTTACGGGAATGGCTAAAATCACAACTACAATTTCGTCCAATCAGATGGCTAGATTCCTAAAGAGAAGTAAATATACTTGTTATGAAGCTCAAGAAGCAGCAACCGCTCACACAAGACACTGTACAAGCCAATGCCGTACACAATCTGAATACGCCTACACGTATGGTAGAAGGTAAAGAAGGCGCCGGGGCCCGTTTACACGGTAATATTTGAGTTTGAGTTTATCAACAACAACAATAGGAACAGCATAATACATAATTCATTATTACATACAAAATAAAAATATAGCACAAGATAAATGAAATTACACATGAATAAGACAAACTTTGTTTACAAAGTATGTTATTTACAAATGAAAGAAAGATTATGTGTACAATGTTGTTGTTAAAGGGAGTACAAGAGTTATCACATGTGCTAATCGAGTCGTGTTTCCTGTCTTTGGTAATCAATGTTGGTACTACTAGGTTACTATATTAATATATAACATAAACTAATGACACATATCTGTAAAGCGTAGATCCCCCTCTTAAATTTGATGCAACTCATATGATGCATATTGCACGCATGAGTGATTAAAAACAATTTCAGGAGAAGAAACAAAAAAGTCATTTGGCGGGAAAAAAATCTGAATTTCAAAGAGAAAATCACATTTATAGTTAATTTTCTGCCCTTTCATATGACTCCTCAATCAGGAAACACCAGGACTAAAAAGGTTCTTATTGTTTAAAGTTATACTTGCATACTTTCACACTGATTGTTATAAGTGTAGCCCAATTGTTTCTTCCATATTTGAATGGAATAAGCTAGATAATTCATTGAGAACGGCTTCCTCTGTCAATTCATTTAAGAGATAGTTTAAACAAAGTTGTAATTTGTGAATGGCTCAGCCGTACATACACTACGTGCATGTTCTGTAATATTTACATGACTTATTTACATAATTGCGACTTAATTAATATTTTCCTATTGGCATTACTTTTACTAGGTTAATGATATATGTTTATTTTGCAAACGAGTATTATTTTTGTAACTGTTCTGTATAAATGTTATAAACGATGTAAATATGTTCATTCAGGGCCCCATGGAAGACCACTACTTGTTGGTGAATGGGCTACCCTGTCAAAAGATTAGAAATAAATAAATAAATAAATGTCCATTATTTGATTAAACGAATTCGTTTTCACTGGCTGCCTGCCGTAGCAACAAACAGAGTTAAAAAAAGACTCAACTCCGTTTAATTAAGGATCAGCCATGCATCAAGTCTTTCGTCATCTTTGGGCATGGCTGATCGTCAACGAAAAAAAAATCCCCAACATATATGAAGCAACAATTTAGACCAAACAACACCATAATGACCTGTCGGCCGCAATTCAAATTATTATCAAATAAAGGCGCTATAAACTCTCCCACTAGGAAGAAATCAATATCTTGTATGGCAGTGTACTTTTTGATCATTATGATTATGATCATGAAATATACCTTTAGGTATCCAATAATAATACAAGTTTCCCTATGATCCAGGTATGTGTGATCGATGGTCTTATTGTATAAAAAGAAAATGGAGCAAGCAACGTTGGCAATTAGACCGTGGGGAAAGGACATGAGAGAACGCTGTTAAACTCCTTTTAATGGTCGATATCTGTCTGTATAATTATCTTTCTATTTACAATATCTACTTGCCTATCCATCTATCTATCTATCTATCTATCCCAATTCATACACATCTTTGTTAATCCTTTGGCTTCACGTCTTTCCCCTTTACTATATCGTCTCCATTAACAAAAAAAGAAAATTGCTCAGTCTCCTCTTCTTCTTTCTCTTTGCAGCATTGCTTATTCTTTGTTTTTTTCTTCACTTTCTCTGTGTATCATCGAACCTTTCTTCCATTTCATACACAGGCTGTATTTCTCATCGGGCAAGAAGGAGAAACTATAAGGGCGTTCACACCTACCAAAAAAGTGAAATTAAAAACAAAAAAAATTGCATCGCGAGCAAAAAATCGGTCTTTTGGCGTTTGCGGACAGACTAAATTCACTAATCTTCACGATTCGCATCGCGATCCAATTCTCAGTAAGTTTTGCGATTTTTCAGAACAATTGCGGTAGTTTGCCAGGCGCTGTGTGTGTGAATGGTATTGAGAATACAAAATTGATTGATTTAATCCTAGGATTCCAAATCGCACTAATTGTTAGGTGTGAACGGGCCTTATGAAAAGCAGAGTTAATTGCAGTGAGATTGATATCAGATGAGTTCCGTCTACCTTGCATCCACCTTTTAAAGGTGGATGACATGTCGGTAATAGAATAGTATCTTTTGCATTGCCTTCGGCAGAATATCACTACATGTATTTGAAACAGTCCAGAGGTTCATAAATAGGTTTTCATCATTTTCTGTTTTTATTTAATTTATTAATTTATTTATTTATCTATGTAATTATTAATGTATTTATTTGTTATGACTTTTGTTTGATGGCGATTGAAATAGATGGTACTTAAGAATGTCTGCACTGTCAACAAATCAAAATACAAATCAATATTAGTGACGATAATTTTGTTAAAAATCCTCCAATATGAGCATCTATTGGAATTATTGTTATCTTTATTATTATCATTATTATTATTTGTATTGGTATCATTATCATTATAGCGATTAATTTGCATTAAATGATTTAACTTTCGTTCTACCGTGTATTCTACCCTCCCATGCCATAAGTATTGCAACATGATGAAATTCGTTAAATTTGTGGTTAAATTTGTGTAGATGGGAACATTGATAACGCCAAATATCGAGATATTCTGGACGCCCACTTGTTTCCATCCATTGCTAACATCTTTGGCAACGCGCAACACCCGTTCGTCTTCCAGGATGACAACGCACCGGCACACAGGGCAGCCAGGATGGACCAATGGTATGACGAAACTGGCGTCAACAGGGTGCAGTGGCCGGCGCAATCACCAGATGCTAACCCGATAGAGAATCTGTGGGATGACATCAAGAGAGCCAACACCAAAGACCGACCAACCACGAGGGAAGGTTTGGTCCGCTCTATCTTCAGGGCCTGGGGCAGCATCACCCAAGAAAGATTGCAAGGACTCTACGCGACGATGCCAAGAAGGATGCGCGCCATCATTAGAAGGCGAGGATATCCAACAAAATACTAGAGACTCGTGAATCTTACATGAAAAATGACTATTGATATATCAATAAAATGTGCCTGATAGTATGATAAAAAATGATGCACTACATATTCATTAAAACAGCACTCATTTTCATGTAATTATTTGTCTCCTGTGTAATGTGTGTGTCTATGTTGCAATACTTTTGGCACGGAGGGGTACCTTGTATTTGTTCCGATTTATTTTTTGTTGGGCAATAATATCGATGGGGGGATGGGAGAATGTAGCTTCAGGCCCCCTACATCCTCCCCTACCCAACACACATTTGATTTGGTGTTAAGTCTTCCGAGTACTCTTTGCTTATAATTTTAGTCTCTTAAGTAATTTCAAGTATTTGACTTCATGTTGATTCTTTTCAACACACCAGACCATTCCTATCACATGATTCATCCTACATAGAACCGGGATTTCCCTGATAATGTTCCGCTCCTGCAACCATTCCATAATCCTGTATCAAGACCATGCACACTATCACACTTAACATTGTAAGCTTCGTACTTTGTAAGATACTTTCATAATTTAAAGAGAGGGTTGAGGTCTGGGAAGAGGTTGAAATAACTTTGAGCGTTACCATTGTTATTATGCAAGTGTGGAAGAACATCAGATAAACATGTTCCCTGAAAAGCATAGCTTTTCAAATGCCTTCATATTCTAAATATGATGTAACATCGTAAAAAATCGGGACGGGATTTTTACGCCACGTGTTCGTGTAGTCCATATACACCTTTCTGTGTACAGTGCTTGTAACTTTACCAAGACTTGGCCAAATTTCTTATCATTTTGATGATTCTAGAACCTTGCATATACACACGAATACTTATATGCTAGATGATCAATCTTTTCTGAACGATTCCATACCGTTTCTTTCACAATGCAATCGCATGACCAGAACTCAACTTTATCTTTAAGACGAAGAGGGTCTACATCTCACGTATACTCACAACACGTGACATGAGATAGGGCAAAGGGAGTGTGTGATTAATGGAACCTTTTAGTGGTCGGGTATCCATTTGTTGCAACCACAAATTAGCACATGTTTAGTTGATGGCAAGTACAATGTAGGTTTCAAACAGTGTAATGCCAAATGCGGGCATTGACCTTTTATTGTCCGTTATCGGCGTGTTTTAAGAATAAGGCTAACTAGAGAATTGAGATAATTAAGCATGTTTGATATATGTTTTATCAGGATGAAACGTTTGGATACCGCCGAAATTTCAGATAACAGAAAGTGCATCGGCTCGGTGCCTGATGAATGGAGTATCTAGATGAATTAGATCTATAAATTGTATATGGGTTAATTGGAGCGAACCTAAGCGGTCGATATCAATATTCAAAATTACGTCTCTGAGATGGAGAAGGTAAAGATAAAAATGTGAAAATGGAGAATAGAAAACAGTTTTCTGACCAACATAATATCAGGGACCTTAATAACACCCTCGACGGTCGTTAATTGCATCTCATCTCTTTTAATACACAGAATCGGTTGCAATATAGCATCTCTATACGAGGAGACATTTCTTATTGTTCAAATTCTAACATTTCGAAAGAGAGGAGGCGAAATGGCTCAGCGGTAAAATAAGGGTCTTGTTAACGGGAGGCTCAGGGTTCATAACCAAATTGACCCGCTAGTGCCCTTTGGAAAGGCATTAATCATCATTACTTAGTCCCTCGGAGAGGAGGTCAGGCCATCAGTCACCAGGTTGCCTAAATCACAAGCATACGCATAGGCACACTTTCCTAAACATTGTCAGGTCATAAAAACAAACCAACAACAAGTAACATCTACCCTGTTAATATCCTACCATGTACCGTTTTCAGCGTCCTAAAACATGAGAAAAAGAACAGGAAATTAAATTGCCAATCATGGATGTACCCTAATCAAAGGTCATCAATGTTCATGTCTTCAAGTTGACAGCAATTTCGATTGCTTCAATGTACAGCATGTTTTCGCTTTGTATGTATCTTGTTCGGAGGAGGCAGGAGTGTCACATTAAACAGACATGTACGTCACTGGGAAAACCAACACCTACTGCTGGATTTGAACAGGTTTGCTTGTATCCTTTCCAAACACCACCGTCAGGTCCTTTTTCATGCTCTGTTTCTTCAGTATTGATAGAAATCACTGGCGTAGCTATGCTGGGCAGGGGATGAAGGGGCACGTCTGGCTTTCGCTTGATGGTAGGAGGTTGAGGGGAAACATGGAAAGGGGGGGGGGAGGAGTGGGAAAGGAACGTGAAAAGAAGCACACATAACCCCCCTCAACATCACGAACCCCCCCCCCCCTCATGTGTTGACCTTATGAAATCGCTTTGCATACACCTGGTAATATGGTAGTCATTTTTTTTCCCGTAATTCCGAGGCTTGTAATTCCTAAACACAAATAACTATTACCAAGGTTTTTATATTTAAGAACATGTAATATGCCTAGGTTTTATAATTCTGACCACTTGTCATGGTTTTTGCGTTATTCCTTAAGGTACTATGTCCCATTTGCAGGCCCCAAAAAATGAAAAAGTTAAATTCCAACTGCATTTGAAAGATGGTTCTAGGACAATTACCCCCTGGGCAATCACCCCCCGGAAAATTACCCCCCGGAAAACTACCCCCAAAGGACAATTACCCCCCGGAAAATTACCCCCCGGAGAATTACCCCCCGAGGACAATACCCCCCTAAGGACAATTACCCCCCGGAGAATTACCCCCCGGAAAACTACCCCCCGGAAAATTACCCCCCGAGGACAACTACCCCCGAGGACAATTACCCCCCAAGGACAATTACCCCCCGGAAAACTACCCCCCGGAAAATTACCCCCCGATGACAATTTCCCCCCCCCCCCCGAGGACCATCAGGATTCAATAGCAAAAGACGATCTGACACGTTGAGAGATGCTGCGTTGAGTGAAGGCTACGAGCCCATAAAATCCCGTGCATGAACCCACATGCGTTCAAATACTTGCGCGTGATCTTCCTCATTACTACACATTTTTCTTTAACTATAATGTATGCAACACCACTCTGGTTGCTGTTTTCTACGAAGGATTTCTCTTGTGCAGCTTTATTTCAACTTTTTGTTAGACACAGTGCCCTCTTAAGAAATGAAAATTTTCGCCCAATCTTAAATTCTTCACAAACTATTTATTTTGCATCACTCTGGCACTCGTCAAGTGATGTACACACGTATAGGCACATTTGTTTCTTGATTTAGTGAACGAGCAAGAAAAAAAAGAACAAGACATTTTCAAAATGGTAAAACATAATGTTGTAATCAACACACTAGCAAAGATTTAAGGTATGCGGGCGCCTCACCGCCGAATGTACACGAATATAAAGTGAAATATTCGGTCATGACCTTGATACACGAATATGAGGATATTCGGGCCTCTCGTTGCCTTGATTCATCATGTTTATAATTGTGATGAGTGTGGTAACAATGTAATGTCGAAATAAAAGATATATATTCGCAAAATATTGTCAGCGAGCGAGGAAGAAAGACATTTTATTTGTTCTCATGAAAATAAATACTCTACCCGTTTCTGATATTTGTTTTTCACAAAATCAACGTTTGCCAAAAAATGTTGTCATGTAACTAACATTCTCTTGCGGCACCCCAGTTGAAAAAAAACGCTGCTCTGGAATTACCAAATCATTGAGATGAATGTACCCAAATGCGGATACTTATTTTCTATTAATATGGCACCGTACATACCATATTTTTAACTTGAAGGCAATTTTTATTTCAAAATAAATTACAGTACAAGAAAACATATTTTAGTTCACCATGACAACAGAGATATATATATATTACATTACATTTATAAACATGAAGAGAACCTTAATTTTGGAATAGATCATGGATGAGGGCCCATTATACATACAAAGACAAATATACGATCAGCTGATTAGAAAAGTTACAGAGGATGCATCAATAATGATATCTTACATCCTAATTTCTTTGTTGGGCCATTTTGGGGGAGACTAGCTGTATTAACGCGTACTCATCTGCGCGCAATGTATTGTTACATTTCTAAGAAATGTAAATTCCGTACTTTGATTTGATACATGCGTCTTCTGGAAATTGAGTTCGATTTGATGCATGCGTCTTCTGGCAATTGAATTTGATTCAATACACGTGGCATATTAAGTCAAACTTCACAAAGATGGAATGGATACAGAGCGAGAGAGGTGGGTGAGAGCTCCTCCTAGAAGGATACATGTACGTCAAGCAAAAGGATTTGGCAGATGGGTACGAGGGCTTTGAATGTGAGCTACGAATATAAATATAATTATTGCAAACATGTTTATACACAACCCCTGTACGAAACAAATCTATTCCGTCATAAATAACTAAGAAAATGAAAGTTCATGACATTTTCTCTAAATAGCAATTTGAAGAGGAGCTCGCATTATACGTCACAGTGTTGCAAATCCCTGGGTGTGATTGTCCTCGGGGGGTAATGGTGTTTCGAGGGGGGGTAATTGTCCTCGGGGGGTAGTTGTCCTCGGGGGGTAGTTGTCCTTGGGGGGGGTAGTTGTCCTCGGGGGTAATTGTCCTCGGGGGGTAGTTGTCCTCGGGGGTAGTTGTCTCGGGGGGTAATTCTCCGGGGGGTAATTTTCCGGGGGTAATTGTCCGTCGGGGGGTAATTTTCCGGGGGGTAATTTTCCGGGGGGTAATTGTCCTTGGGGGGTAATTGTCCTCGGGGGGTAATTCTCCGGGGGGTAAATTTCCAGGGGGTAATTGTCCTTGGGGGTAGTTTCCGGGGGGTAATTTTCCGGGGGTGATTGCCCAGGGGGTAATTGTCCTGATACGTCTAGACACCGTCAAATTCGAGCGAGAAATCTTGCACGCTAATTCTAAGTTCCATTTCATTGGTTTAAGGTTTATGAAAATGAAACTCAATATTGTGTTAAGTTATAACAAAAAAGATAATCTTTGTTTTATAATTCCCCTGGGGCGATTTTTTAATTTTGCAATCGCCCCGTGAGCAACGTGACGGAGGCGATTATGTAGCTCACGGGGGCGAATCGCCCACTGGCCCCGTGTATTTTGAGCCTTGCTCGTTTCCCCCAATAGACTGTAGTGTTGTGAAAACAGTTTGGCAAACGCAAAATTTGGATTCGATTTCCAATCATTAATATCTTCATAACCAGACAAGCGATCGGCTTGTAAAAGTCATGGGGTTCCCGACTGACCTAAAGGTTTATAATTATCATTGCAGCATGAGCTGACTCAAGGATTTTGTT
This sequence comes from Strongylocentrotus droebachiensis, assembly GCA_035222895.1. Taxonomy (NCBI): domain Eukaryota; kingdom Metazoa; phylum Echinodermata; class Echinoidea; order Camarodonta; family Strongylocentrotidae; genus Strongylocentrotus; species Strongylocentrotus droebachiensis. The sequence goes on along the minus strand of JAVYIG010003162.1, from coordinate 42,056 downwards.
TCAGAATCTGATACAAAGTTACCGGATCACTTTAAGTTTGTAATCAAATTTTCTAAAACAAATACCGGCTTCTATGTCATTTTCAGAATTTTTATGAACCATAGCCTAGTTCAGTTTTGAAATTACACACTCTGGTTCAGTTTTGAACCATAGTTCCTATTAATAATAATAATAATAATACAAATATTCGGTTCTTGTATAGCACATATCACATTATGACGTCTATATGCGCTTCGAAAGAGCTTTTTAATCGTTTGCCCGGCCTTAGCATGGCTGCCATTACGACGCTCTAGCATTTACCTCACCTTGGTCGAGTGTGGCAAATGTAGGCTAGATTAATGTCTTGCCAAAGCACATTAATGCCGCGGCGGACCTCGAACCGCAGACCTTGTGATTCACAGTCCGGTGACATATCCACTCGACGATGACACCTCCCCATTTGAGGAAATTCGAACTTTTGAAATTATGAACCTTCGGAGGAGCGAACCTAAGGAATCACGATTCTTCTGGATATCAACCTTTAGGAATCGTGAACCTTCGAAAAAGACGACATGTAAGGCGCCTTGGATTAATTCGAGTGGCAGTAAACACGCGGCTTTATGCAACGCGGCCTAGTTTGCGTGAAAGCCACAATCGTCCGCACCCCTCTATTGAAAAGGCGCCATGCGAAAATCCCGCATTAAAGAACGTACGGTCCAACGATTCCACAACGGAGCGTGACCTACTCATAATGCTTTCACGTGATACCAGTTGACCGCCCTCTATAGGCCATGTAACTCTCAAACTATGCAGGGGCCGCGGAAGCGGGTGGCTGGGGCTTTTTTTTTAGTAGAACCGTTTCATAAAAGCTCCGAAAAAGGGGTTTATAGATTGTTCGCATGCTCAGACCCCCCCCCCCCAGACTCTCAAAAACGCTCCGCGGTCCCTGCTATTTAGGGTCAGAATTCAGATTCCCTTCCTCAAAGGGATAACTTATTAAGAAAAATTATTTATCACACATTTATAAACTCTTTGGCAATACGCTTGACTAATCATGAAAAGATTGTTTAATAGTTATAAATGAATGGCGCAAAATATGAGATTTTTGAATGAAAGCGCCGTAAAAAAAAAGTAACAACAACAACAGCAGCAGCCTTAATTGTTCATGTTTTGAATTTCTCATTTTTTTCTTTATTTTCCGAAAGAGCATCAAAAATAATGTCCCAATATTGATTACGATTGAATATGTGAAGTATTGGCTGAGATATGACCATCTGAATAAATATATTTCCTATAGGAACTCAGTGTTATTTGCTCTGGCTTCTAATGATTTTATCTTGGACATTCAACGTTGTCTTTGCCCAACTCCGCGCATTAAACAGTAGTTTTTGTTCCAAGACCCCCCCCCCCCCCTTCCCCCCTCTCTCCCATCTCTATCATACTCACCGTGAAAGCAGAGACAACATAGCATAATAATAAATAAATACACTACATACTATATATATATATATATACCGATGCGCCCATCTTTCCCTCTCTCTCTCTCTCTTTCTCTCTGTCTGTCTGTCTGTCTTTCTCTCTCTGTCTGTCTGTCTGTCTTTCTCTCCAGTCTGTCTCTCTTGTTTTGTTCTTCTTCTTTCTCCTCCGCATCTTTTCTTTCTTCTTCTCACTCTTATTCCCCCTTCTTGTTCTTCTTCTTCTTGTTCTTCTTGTTCTTCTTGTTGTTCTTCTTCGTCTTCTCCCTCTTCTTCTTCTTCATCTCTTTTTATTTAGATACTCAATTTTATGAGAAAAATACACAATATATAAATAGTAAAAGATTTGTATTTAAATCTCTGTTGCATCAAGTTAATATGAAATAGTTTATCAGCCTAAATTGACGGTTATAATTATATGTCGGACATTATACTTTTATCGAAAAGATATAAACATGATAAAATGAAACTAAAGAAGAATCCAGAACGGGGGGGGGGGGTGAAAGGAGAGACAAAATAGCATAATACAGTACAGACTATACGATGCACCCAACTTTCTCTCTCTCTCTCTCTCTCTCTCTCTCTCTATATATATATATATATATATATCTGTCTATCTGTCTGTCTTTCTCTCTCTTTCTCTCTCTTTCGCTCTCTTAAAAGATGATATAGGGAAAACGAAATAGTTTGTTAGTATTGCTTGGAGAGCAAAATAATGAGTTTGTTTTTATTAACTAATGTAAAAAGCGTTCTGAGCATGTTTATGTAAAGGTGCTATATGAATATATTGCCAAGTTTTGACAATTATAGTTTATATAAGTACATACAAATAATACCGACACAGAAATGTCTGCAAGTATTTGGGACCTAGATAGAATATGCGAAAAGAGCTATGTCTTTGTCTTTGGCCCATGATCCCACAGCTTAGTTACGTAAGAGGACAATTAAAGTTGTGGAGGGTACGGGTCCTTGTCATGGTCGTTATCAACTCTAACAATAGAAGAGCGGATATAAGGTAAGGCTATAATTGAATGACAATGAACTGATCCTTGTATGTACTACATGTATGACCCTGTTTTTTTTTTAGGGGGGGGGGTAGGGGGTCTTGTTGTTTTTGCAGTTGTCGTTGCTGTTTTTTAAATTTGTTAATGGGATCACGTTCCGGCATACTCATAAATATCTGAAACAATCATTCAAAGACAACAATCATGCACGATAAAGGAATGGACAAGAATATGTTATAAGATAAAATTTCACAGACAAATAGATGATTATAAGAAATGATTGTTTCTCTCTCTTTTTCTCTCTATTTATGTGTGTGTGTGTGTGTCTCTCTATCTCTCCCTCTACCTCTCGCTCGGTCGCTTTCTCTGTATGTCTGTCTCTCTGTCTATCTGCCAATGTTGTTCCGCCATTTGCTTGTTTGACGGCACCATTCCTTCTTTGAGATAAATTATCATGATGTACACAATTTATTATACCTTATATTTATTATAGTGAGCGAAATAGAAAACGAGCAAGTGATAATGTCGAAATGCGAAGAATATTACGGTACAATCATTATATTTACAAAGTAAAACTTTTGAATTAAATCTCTGTTGCATCAAATTGATATAAAAAATGTTTATTATGCTATATTGACAATACTATTATATGTCGGACATTATAATTCAGCGAAAAGATATCTATTTAAAAGAAAGGACGGACTAAAGGGGGGGAGATCGGAGCTGGGGGGGGGATGATCGGAAAAACAAATATATAAATAAAAATAGTACGGACTACGTCCAACTTTCTATCTCTCCCGACCCCCCCCCCCCCCTCTCTCTCTCTCTCTCTCTCCCTCTTTCTCTCTCTCTCCTCCCCCCTCTCTGTCTCTCTGTCACTTTCTACCAAGCGCGTAGCCAGGATTTCATTCGTTGTACCTTTCCCGACCCTTAATCCTTATCTGTATTCAGTCCCCCTCTTTCGAAGCGCTGAAGCTTTGACGTTTCATTAAATTATTAGAGAAAGAAGACGATTCGTTGTTACGTTCTCGACTCTTAATCCTTAATTTGAACTCGATTTCCCCCTTTCCGCGCGAAGCGCGGAAGCTTTGACGTTTCATTAATTTATAAGAGAAAGAAGACGATTCGATGTACCGTTCTCGACTCTTAATCCTTATCTGAATTCAGTTTCCTCCTCCCCCTGGCTACGCGCCTGTTTTCTATTCCGCCATTTGCTTGTACGCCGGCAGCATCTCTTCCTTGAGATTAATTATTATAGGATTTTCCGGCGAAATTCGCTAGTTTGTCATTTGAATTCATATACTCTGCATTTAAGTTAGCGCAGATCGGCTTTGCCATGCCAATTATCATTCAATTTGCCATTAGGGTCTTTTCTGTTAGGCCAAATAAAAAAAAACATGTTTAGCGTCCTGTTTTTTTCGAAAAATAGGAAGGAGGAGGCCCTTTTTTCTTTTTCTTTCAAAATGGCCGCTCAAAATGGCCGCTCGGTACGTTTTCCCTGACAGTCGGGCTATTTTTCAAGATGGCCTACGACCTTTTTTATTTTAATTTTTTAAAATCAGATATAGATCCATTTTAGCAGTGTTTTTCATGTTGTTTTTTTTGAAAAAAAAAAATTCAAGAAAAAAATAGGAGGCGGCCCCCAAAAAGGAAGCGGGCGGGGACGCTAAACATGTATATTTTTTGTAATGGCCTTATTCCATTTAATAATTTTGAGGACAATGCATATGGGTGTAGTGAGACATTATGTAAAGAAGGGGCGAAATCAAATGATATAGTGGCTTTTCTGCACGGATATGTTCATATACCCCGGAAAAGTACAAAAATACCCCGGGGATACAAAAATACCTACCCCAGTATATACAAACAAAAACGACACAAAATATTTGAAAGCATTTTAGAACTACCGGTATATAGAATGAATATACGAAAAGAGTTATGTCTGAGGCCTATCTAGATCTATGTTACGTAAGAGGAACAATGAACTTGGCCAAAGGTAGAGTTCGTTGTCATGGTTATAAACTCGAACAATAGAAGGGCGGATTATGAGGTACTAGGGTGCCTGCCGTCATGAGATTTCTTCAAGGCGAGCGCGGATTACGCTGCTCCCAATGAAGTACCAGCAGTATCAGAATTTCATGTGAAAGAAAAATGGACATATGCTTATGAAAAAAAAGAAGATTATAATGAATAATATGAAAGTACAACAAACAGGAGCAATTGATAATGTTAGTTTATATTTTGCACGATTGGAGAAATAAAGTATCATAAATCGTAATCTTGAATCTTGTGCAAGAGTATTGATTTATCTTGATTTTTTTTGTGATGTGAGCAAAATAAACGCAAATTTCTAAACGAATGTCAATCAATGATTTGTTACCTTCCTTCCATTACCCCCACCTAACAAACAAACAAAAAGCAGGAGACACATTAGTATACTTGGGGGAGGGAGGAAGACAACAAATGTATAATGAGTGCAGTTTTCACATTTTAATGAGATTTATTGAATGGAAGAGTAAAATCAACCCAAATTTTTAAACGATTATAAACGAATTTTTATTAATTGCTTTCCTTTCATTATTCATCACCCTCCCCATCTAAATAATGATAATAATAATATGATGATGATGATTATAATGATAATAATAAGCCGGAGAAACACTATCGTACGGGGGGAGGGGGGGGGGGGCACGGGGCAGAATGCGGATAGGGAGGCAGACTGCACCCATAATGGGTGGCCAGTGAAGAAACAAAAGAGAGAGTGGGGAGAAAAGAGAGAGAAAGAGGAGAGAGGGAGGAAAAGAGATGAACAGGAGCAAGAGAAAATATTTTCTTTGGAGAGGGCTTTATACCAAGTTCAAAGAAAAATATTATATTTAAAACCTTCCGTAAAATGTGTTTTTGGCCTCTATGAGTTAAATGACAATGGAATAGCATAGTCTCCAAACAAGAATTGATGAATCAACACATTGGCGTTACGGCCAGCACGCAATTGTTTATACCGGCGAGAGAGAAAAAAAAACACTAGTCTTTATTTCCATTAATTGCTGGAGAATTACATTTGAATGGGGCTCCCATAATGTGTCTAGATTGACAGCTCCAAGTTACCACCCCGAAAAAAATCTACTTTTTAAAAATTCATTCGGTTATATATACACAGATAAAACGTAATTGTTTAAAATGCTAACAGTTCATTACAATACAACAGCTTGTTGAATTTTTAAACAGGTCTTATTACTTGTAAACAACCCTTTTAAACGGTGTTTACCGTGTTTTTATTGTGCATAATGATCCATTCCAAACATCTTGGCCCGAATTCACAAAGCAAGGTTTGAGCTCAGACCAAGGTTTGAGCTCAAACCTCGGTTTGTCGACAAACCTCCTTTGTGAATTCGGGCCACAGAGTACAGTGCTAATTAGACACGAACTCAAGCTAAGCTAAATAACTTAGTTTAGCCGCAGAGGGAGCTAAACAAGTATGACGAATCTTTCAATGGGTTGAAAATTAATCGTGGTTTTTCTGGCTTGAAAAAGACGTCACGGTCTTCGCACACACACAATGCGGCTTTTCGTGGGCAAATCGTGCATCCGGGATTAACTCCGACAGCTTTGATGCATGCGCTCTCAGGTTAATAAGCCGCGTGTTTACTGCCACTCGAATTAATCCAAGGCGCCTAACCGTGATATCGACGCTCCATCCCGATTATGTCAGTGCCTCTCCAATGCCTGGACGCTCCCTACACCACTGCAGTCACCCCTTCAAATACCAAAATATAGGAGTAAATATGGAGCATTCAGCGATCCCCAAGTGAACATTTCTTCCTTACTTCTTATGCCCATGAGGCCTAGATAATGTGTGCCCTTTCATTTTATCTATGATTGTAAGTATAATAGGGCCTATTGACATTGTAAAGTTGCCTTGCAAAGCTAGTACAAAAAATGCTAATAAAAGACTAACAAAGACAAGCAGAAACATGGTGAATTTCTTTCTTTCTCTCTCTTTATTTCTTTCTCTCTCTCTCTCTCTCATCCCCTCCTTTACTCTCTTTCTCACTCTCTCTATGTTTCTTTTTTTTTGTCTCTCTCCCTCTCTTCTTCTTCTTCTTCTCCCTCTCTCTATCCTGCCAGTTAATGTATCTACATGATTTGTCACTCTACTCACGTAGGAAAATGAATTTTAATATGATCAGTATGTTTAGCTGTCAAACCTCCACACTGTAGTATAAAAACGTACTTATATTTAATTCAGCTTCTGATGATTATCCTGGATTAAAAAGAAGACTCTGGTAGAGAAATAAAATTATTCATAAGATTTTTTTGGGAATATGTGGATTTCGTGAAGAAACAAAATATCACTATACCACTAAACAATTCTAGTAAAAATGGCAATATATCTTTGCTCGCTCGCATCAATCGCTCGAAGAAATGTGCACACATAGGCGTGTGCATGGCACTGGAGGAGTGGCAAAGTGATGCAAATAGGAATCTTCTGTGATGAATTTAGGTGACGCGAAGCGTTTTATTTCTTTAAAAGGGTGTCGTGACTAAAAGAGGTAATTAAGTTTATAAATGATCAAAATTTAAAAAAATTGAATTTCTTAGAACCCCTTATAACCCTGGACAATAAAGCGACTCGTTATTTTACCAAGAAAAGAAAAATAGATGTCGATCTGAGATTCCTGTCGTGGATAGCTACTTGATAATTGTATCAAGCGTGTTTACTGGAAAGCACGCGACTTCTTGACATGAACAATGAAATAGAGGATAAAGACCGGACGGCGACTCCCTTCATCAGGTGACACGAGAAGCGCAACGAATAGCTCTCAAGCCGTTCAAATACCAAGCCACTGATAAGAGGAAAGATGATGGAAACCCTGTAAAGCTAGATTGATGAAAGTCAGTCTTTGCGATGGTACACGCCTGCAATTTATGTCAGGAATAAGATCGGTTACCACTCAATTTCCATGACAGCGCAGGGCTTGTAAAGATGGTGGAAATGGAATCAGAGGTGCCTGCAGCTATCTAGGATTGAAGTCAAGTGGTCGAAGGTATAGCCAACTGTTCTACAAACCACCGCAGAACTTGTCCCTACTTCCTGACAGTTATCGCCTCCTCTTCCTCGTCTTCTAATAAAGGTTTACTGACAGTAGCCAATATCATTAATGCTTTCTTGTAAGGACGCGGAAAATGGCATTTTTCCCCTTTAACCTACCATACACGTGGTTGCTTTCTTATGCTTTGTAATGAGTTTAATAGTATAAATGTGTTAGTGATAGCAGCTTTAAAAAAAAAAATCATTTACTCTTCCGGTTATCTTCTTTACAAAATTAATAGGTTTTTCTAATTAATTTTTCCAATTCAAAACCCCAACACCTTTGTTTGAAATAATTTGTTTCTTTTCCTCCAAAACCAGGCGCGGATCTACGGGGGGGGTTTAGGGGGTTTAAACCCCCCCCTTGGGCGGCCCAAAAAAAAAAAAAAAAAAAAGGAAAAAAAAAGAAAAAAAGAAAGAAAAAAAGAAAGAAAAAAAGAAAGAAAAAAGAACGCACGCTGGAGAGAAACCCTTTCAAGTGCAAATATTGTGAGAAGATATTCAACTCATCTGGTAACTTAACCAAACACATGATAACTCTATGTATTAAACTGTTACTTGATTTAAAAAGACGTTATCATGCACTGCTTTTTATGGTCTCCATTGTGTTAATAGATGCCAGGAAAACAACACTTACGGGGTTCAAATAAACACCCCCAAAAAAATCGGCTCGCCGCTTCGCGGCTCGTGGACGATGCTCCGCATCGTCATTATTTTGGTCAAACCCCCCCCTTAGCAAAAAGCTAGATCCGCCCCTGAAAACATTAATGTTTTAAATTTCCTATTTTGTGGATTATCAACCTGTTGAGCCTCAATAGTCTTTGGATGACGGTCCTTTTTACTCTAGCTATATCATGCTATGTATGAATTAATTTCACGCACGTTGCATTTCACCTTGAAATGCTTTGTATATTCTTTAATATTTGCATTAAAGACCGTCACCACTACTGGGCCAGAAGGGATTAGACCACACAGAGAGCCATCGAGGCCACTGTGACAGGTGGCTATCTCATTAACTCAGCTCTCATTTAACATAAGAAAAAGAGGATCATGGGGGACCAACAGGCACCGATTGGGGAAGTTTTCTATATAGAGGGAGCAAGTAGCTACAAGTATGGCAGTGTGCCTTTAAAAAAATAAATAAAGAATGTATAAAGAATGATGGCTTGTTCGTAAACCCAACACAAAGGTCAAATCAAAAGAGATGGTAATGCATGTAGCAAATATTCGTTTTCTCTCTAGAATAATAATGTTTCTTTAAAATGTGATGTTTCATGGAGTCAAATATGATTCTATAGGTTTGAAACACGTTGGTATTTTAGCCTTATAGACGTTTTAGTGATGAAGCATTTACCTTTCATTGGCAGGGTTTGAGCAAAAGATAAGATGATATATTGAAATAAATAGTAATGAATTTGAATTGATTTACTGCGAAGCTTAATTGTAATAGGTAGCAAGCATCGATACCACCCTCTGTTTGGATAACACTTTCATATGATAATAATAACATCTAAGAGCACTTATACGCATGACTGATATAATTGGAAATAAAAGGTAAATCGTAGACAAGTGATTTAACCTTCCAGCCGAGTGTGAAATACACAGCAACCTTTCATACAATGGAAAGCAAGCTACAACAGCCATTAGTAAACGTCAAAGTCTGTTTGTCTAACGAATTGGTGACCTTTAATCTTACCATTGAATGTGATATTTCATTAGAACATAATGCAAACACGAAGTAGAGAAGAATCTCCGATGGTATAGCTTCCCCAGCTTGATATCCCTTGAGTATTTGGTATAACAATGGTATAGAGACGGAGTTAGGGCGAATAGTAGGCCTATTGTAACGGCCCATCTCGCAAGGAAGCGAGTCTGATTTGCAACCACGTGTGGTCAATAAGAATTTTGAAAAAGAGTTGAGGCTTTTACAGCGTACATTAATTTGCACAGCTAAATGCAGAGTTAGACGTAGTTATGTTTTAAATTGTTTGTCTATCTAATTGTCTCTCTCACGACGCGTCTCTGACTGTATCTGCATGCCTCTCGCCTCACCTTCTCCCTCTTCTTTTATTTCTGTCACCATTTTCAATGTTTTGGACATCGATTTACATGATATAAATTAAGAATATTATCAAACCTTGCTCATGGCTCATGGACGTGCTCGTTAATATTTGGGTGAAAGTGTGATACCTGATATCCTCAAATGGCCTGAACGGTTCATGGAAAGCCCAAAAGCTGTATTCCCAAAGGTGCAAGTATGGTTAAACTTTACTCCGACGAAGTCCTTTATTATGTATATTAGCTTTAATTATGTGAATGATTATGAAGTCTTAAACTGAAAATAGGATATCATTTTGTAATATATGACATGATATCCGTAAGTCTATTATTAAATAGTTAGGGTGATTTTTTAGAAGATGAAAGGTTTGACACCTTGGGTTCAATGTATGAATCAGGGTACCGCTAACTGGACTGGAACGTTTATAAATACACGTCAAGGTGATGAAAACTTGACTACCTTTAACTCAGATCCCATCCTCTAAAGCTTACAAGAATAGACCCTGCTCATCACCATACAAGCTATGACGTCATAGCCACTCCCTGGTAGTGCCTTTATCTTCTTAAGACTGATGAGGTCACACTACGTTATGAATATCAGAGCCACACTATGATCGAAATTTGTTGGAGTATATTAGATTTAGACGAGCAATGTGTTTTTGTAGTATAGCATGGTGTTATCGACACTGCCGTTAGAGATGGCGAATACTGATATTGGGCTAAAAATAAAATACAACATTGGAAAAGAGAAAGTAATGCTATAAACCCTAGGTAAAATTGTGAAATGTGTATTGTGGCAAGAAAAAGATTTATATATATTATACCCTTACATTAAGTTACCTACATCAGTAATTGTTAGCCGAGGAAGAAGTATTTTCATCACGTTATGTGTACGCATTTCGTCTATACCTTTACTAAATAAATCCCTCAAATATCCACGTTATAGGGATGCATTTCGTCTACTTGGTCTACATCTCAGAAAATTGGGTTGATAATATGGACATCCAATTAAATTTTGACATCGTTTCCTTTTCCTCTGCCAGCTGCCTACATCACGTGTTTTTTTTCTTAAATCTGATTTTCAAATAGGAAAGGGTCTACTAAAATTATAAATGATTCAATTTTGCCTATACCTTTTAAAAACAGTCCATCGAAATCGTACTGAAATTATAAATGATTTAATTTCGTCTACACATTTTAAAAACAATCCTTTAAAAATGTTTTTTTCCGAGCTGAGCCCTGCCACGGCAAGATTATATTAAACTCCCTTTAAATCATGAGAGCCTTATCACCTGAGCTCACGTGATAAAAGACTGATCAATAGGTGCATGATTCATGGAGCCTTTAGTGGCATGCTTAGACACACAGTCGTTATAGACCTGTTCACACAATAAACCTCTCAAAAGAGAGTCGAAGAAAATAAATGACATTTCAATAAATGGTAGGTGATAGTGAGGAGTGGCGGTACGTGCAGCGAACATGAAAAGATCCATTGAAACATTCACCTTCATTTTTGACATACGACATAGATACTGTAAAACGTAGTACATTTATAAAGTGTTTATGCAATTTTTGGTTTGTTGTTAATTATCATCACTACTTTCATTACGATTGATGTTATTAATATTATGAGTTCCTCTTCTTCTAATTGTTATCAATATTAACATTATCATTATCATCGATTATCAATTATCATTATTTTAACTATTACTATTATTATTATCATCATTATTATAATTATAATCGATGTAAAATATTGTTATTAACTCCTATTATTCAAATGCTTGTTGTTGTTATTATCATGATCATAATCGTCATTGTAATCATTATTATTATCACGTTCATCCTCATCATCATGAACATCATTTTTATTCTCTCCTTCCTCTTCCTCCTCCTCCTTCTCCTCCTCTTCCTCATGATCATGAACAAATCTAGCCTAAACGGGCTACAGCATGATGTGTGAACGAAGCTCTCCCGTACAACCTTACAACAGCTGATATAAATGACCTACTTCCATGGTCTCAAACCTCATTATTTCTATATCAATTATGTCATGAGTGAGGGTCGGTGATAAAAAATATCTTCTAACGGTCTTTGGCTATCTTGATCAAAGCATTAAAAGAGGAAGAGAAATGCATTGAAACCTTAGTATGCTACAGACTTAGATGCTCTTAAATATCTTCAATAGTTTTTACAGTCACATACAAGTACACTTTACTAATATAAATCACCCCCTCAAACAGCATTAGTGACTTCATTTTTAAAATTCCTGTTTCCAATAATCATTAAAATGAAAAAGCGTCAGCTATTTTTTAAAGTGAGCCCATCGCGAAGGTAGGTGCGCGCGCACATACACACTCTCCCTATCTCTCTTTCTCTTTTTTGCTCTCTCTCACACACATACACACACAGTACACGCACACGCTTTTTCTTTTTTTTTAACTTTTAATGTTTTTGAGTGAATAACATTCTAGCTAATGAATTTGATATTTCGAAATTGTTCGCAAAAACGAACATGAAAATAAATGGAAATGTATACTTGATTGAAAAGCCAAACATAGTTGTTTATTAACAAAGCTACGCATGTTTCCTTTAGCATTGGCCAATACAAATTTAAATCCGTTATACGGCTCAATATAGCATCAACAAAAAACAGAAATCTGTAGCAATGCTATTTTCATGATTGTGTAAAACTTCAAAACATTCTTCTGATGGGTTGAAGGAAAGACGTAAGAAACACATTTATTGTTACAGGTATACTCATATTCCAACAGCAACATTTTTCAGTCAAGATTTTAACAGCCAAAGCAAACCGCAACAAGAATATGGTAATCAGTACACGATACATTATTTGTCTGCATTTCTATTTTCATACATCTGACGTTTTGCCACTTTTGTTATGCTCTTCACATTTTACATAACATGTTGAGATATCTATCATATATATTGAATTGTCAGGAACGTCATCGTCATCGTCAAGGCGACTATCTAAGATGTGTGAAATAGGCAAAAAAGGACGTAAACGAGTCACATTGATTCGAATGTTGTGGTCTCTGATGTTCCAGAACAAGACACTAGCGATTCTAGTCATTTCAAGACCAGGATTAAGATATTATCAGGAAAGAAGTTTCTGCAAATCACATTTATTTTCTTTTTGTATTATTATCTTTTAAATTCTCAAAGATATTGACGAATTGTCCCATCGCCCCCTTCCCCTCCCCTCTAAAAAAAGTAGAAACAAATATAATTGAATAATAGAAAGGTACTGTAGCTTAATTCAAACTTCCAACATTTTAAAACGTTTCCAAAGAGAGAGCGTATCAAGCAATACCAAAAGCAAGTTTTAAAGACAATTTATAATGGAAGAACAAATGAAGTAGAATCTGCACTTTCGGAGGATGTATAAAATCAAATCAGTGATTAGTACGCTTCCATTCGCTATCTTTTAGAGTAATGATCTACAGAACAGGAATGACCGCCAATTTGCGAGCACGGAGGCGTCGCTTGCATGACCATCAGCAAGTTGATCGAGAAAGAAAATCGACCAAGTAAGGAAACAAGCCGGCAAAACCTAATAAACCGAGGCGGCACGTGAACATTTGATAGCTACCCATAAAGACACCCAATCCTCAGGCTAAACGCATTTGCATCCATGCTTCCACCCCAACGACAATTGTTGACAAAACTACACTTCTCTTTGTGGGAAGAGTTACAAGTAATTGACCTTTACAGTTTTTCTTTTTTGTTCTGTTTGCATTCTCTTTGTCTTCAATCTTGAACTCTTACGAAAGTCTTTAAAGCCGTCAAGCAAAACTACTGGACGTGTTTTGTTGTTTCTTGTTTTAAGGCGGTGAGGGGGGGGGGGGGGGGGGCCTTAACACTTTGATTTTGTTCTTTATTAATGTTGTGATTTATTTTTATTACCATTTAAAAATAACCACATCACAATCACCTCCCAACATAGCAACAACCCCGGACGAAAAACGACCTATGAAACAATAATCCCAACACAAACACAATCACCCTGTACCTAATACACCACTTGTAAAACATCTCTTTCAGACAAAAATAACAACATTACATTCAGATCACTAATTAAAATAGGTTGTAATGAAATTAATTGATCACTTGTCAGGGCAGTAAAGGTTAAGGTAATATTTAATGAGAGTATTCCTATGGGAATGATTATCAATGGTGTTCCAGAGCTATACAAAACAAGTATAATCATGAAACTGTATCAAAATACATAGAGATGTCTTGACAAATTTCATTTATAAACCACTGTGATTCGAGGATATGCACATAAAAAAGGATTCCCATCAAAAAATGGTATTCATATGAGATGATTTAAATCGACTTACCTTAGTCCATTTCCTAACTTGTTTTCAACACTTTCACATGAATTGCCCCTGATTCACCAATTTCGCACGGTAGTATACCGTACAACTGTTCAGTATTATGAAAGTTTTAACTGTTTTAACCGTACCTAGATTATAGTCGCTCAGCCAGCTTATGGATACCTCACAGTAGTGGCCGTGTACTCTTATAACCTTACATGTATAATAACAATGATAATGATAATAATGTCACCGATACTAATAATAATAATTATTATAATCAAAATAACAATGACAATACTACACATAACACCTCTAGTAGGATTGATTTTGAATTGAAATATTTAACAAATAAAAAGCCTGATGCGGAATGAAATGGATGGCAAAATGCGAAATACAAACGTTAAAAAAGGCCTAATGCTTTTTGTTTAACTGATTGTAATATCTTCATATACTGTCAGCCATTCGCATCGCATCATCGATTTGAATAAAAATGTCGTAAACATTTACATCCTATCAGTTTCCATAAAACTGTCTAAATGATTCATCTCATATTAGGTTGGCACACAGGGACAACAGTGCCATATTCATGAGCTGGCCGAGAAACTAATCCAGGTACAGTTAACACTGGGACCTTTTTTATAATATGGTACAGTATACTACTGTGTGAAATTGATGAATATGGTGTAACGAAGTATCCGACTTGTTGTATGATTAATGCGACCATTTTCAATGATATGGCTTATTTACATATTTATGGAGTAGTATTTCTTTAAATTTTGTTTACACAGGGGATTTCTGATGATGCCACGACGGTGAATAGGTTTTTCAAAAGAACAATTATGAAGGAGCTATCCATCTATTTGGAATTTCCTCCATATTTTACCAAAACTACAAAAATTAAAACTCAAATATTACCCTCCGTAATTTACTGAGTTTCATTTAAATATTGTTTTTATATCGGGGAGATGAAAACAACAAAAATAACAACAACAATTAATAATACTACTAATAAAATGAATACAAATAAATCGCATATGGGCAGGTCAACGGAATTTGACAAGTTTTTTTTTCCATACGTATACCAACGATTAACATGGTATTATAGAACATGATGCATGTAATTTTTGTCTAAATAGTCGGTCTTATCAATGCTGTAGCGTGGCTATCAAATCAAGTGTATCAAATCATTAATGGCATCGGTATATTCTGGGGACATTGAGATGCCCATAAATCGTAAGATGTTCACATGGGCTTGCTATTTTGCAAAATGCAAAATGTTATCTTTTTATGTTAAAATAAGATATATTTGCATGCTACTAAAATAGTATCAGTCCATACTCAATTTATCCACGGCTGACATTTACAATCTCAAAATAGAATTAAGAACTAATACAAGAACAATTAGATGAAATAAAATTTGCTTGAAAGGATGCATATTTATATATCAATTGTGGCTCTGAGAAAAACAAAATCCTATGTAATACGCTCAGAGTCTGCCTCGGTAAATGACGTCATATTTTTTTACATCGCACTCTCTCCCTCCATCGCTCTGACTCCCCCCCCCCCTTGTGCGGAAGAATTAAAAAAGGGAAAGGCATATACTTTCCCGCTATTTGCTTGGCTATCATTGCCCTGACGTCACAATCTACGCGTCTGCGCACAAACACTTTGATTCACAGGTGTGTAATAAGTTTTCTTCCGCCACGGAAACCCAAGTGTGTGTGGGTGTGTTTGTGTGAGGAAGAGAATTGTGTGCGCGTGTGAAGACAGCACGTGTGTGCCTGTTTGCTGGGTGGAGAAGCGGCGAGCGTGGCAGCTGAAAACAAGCAAGCGCTCCATTGTGACTGGGTTGCTTACGGAGGAGAGTCATTTATGTGGAGCCAAATGGAATGAAAGGAACACGTACGGACAATCACTCGATGTCAAAACGAACATTACACTTGGCAATGCACCTGTGAAGAAGAACTCATCTCTCGGCTGGAATTGGGTTAGTGCGGAGGCAAGTATCTTAATATTACTCTCCCTTTTCTTTCATTTCCATTCGACTGCGTATAGCATTTCCAAGATTTATTTCCTAAATTGCATGAAATTGGGTCAAAACGAATCAAATTCGGTTGGATCCTTCGCGTCTGTTCTTCATTAAAGTTTTACGCCAAACACGTGTTCAAGACATCAAATATTCTTAATTTATCCATCGCTCCAGCAGGATAAGATTGCTTCAATTAAAGCGTCGTTAGAGAAGATGGAGCAATTGTCTGCAATAATCAAGATACAACTCGAGTGCGAAGTGTTTTAATCGGCTTCACATCGTCAATCTCAATAATAATCGGGGTATTCATATTAGCTAGTACTATTGTGACGGCTAGAACTGTTTAAAAGGAGGTGAAGAAAAGGGAGATTTATGTTAATATTTTAGTTTTTAAATGGGGTAAAGGTCATGCAAAGCACTTTGTCACAATAATTGGGAATGGATCGTTGCGTAGAATCATGGTCATAAATTATAGAAGAAATTCAAAGTGGCAATGTGTTCTCACTATACATTGCAAATATTTTTCTTTCCCACTTTCCTACATCTAAACGTTACTGTTATGGATTATTAGGGAACCCTTGATGGAAAGCCAACCTTGATGGGATTTCCATTTAGAAATAGGTTTAATTAAGCCCTTTTTAAATAGACATTAGTCACTATCATGACATCTATACTAATTCCACCACTTAACACTGCTTTATGTCACTATTTGTTACGAAAATGAATTTAAACGACGTAAAAACAAGTTTGATTGTTATAATAGAAATACGGTAAATTTAGAGGCAAACAAAAATAGATTAACGTCTAATTCAATTTTTTTGTTAGTTTTTTCTATTTTGCTTAATATTTCCTGTTCTTCAAATATACATATGCAGCAGTGAATGAAAAGGTTAGAGTATATGACGTCCCTACAATTTGCATAAAGGTCTTGAAAATATTTTAGCTGTTTCATCGAAAATCTTACTTTTGATGTATCAATGTAATCGGTAACGTTTTCATTCATTGATCAAATCCAATAAATACATATGTGGAAATCTTTCTTAAAACTTAAAGGAGCACATTCACATTTTGTTGACAAGCAGACGAAAAGAAACCAAGTCGTAAAGCGTTCTCGTGCACCCTTTATTGACAAAAATTAAACACCCTACACTGTAAAAAATAATTTGTTCATTGGTAATTTTTACGTATTTTTTCCATGTAGAATTTACTTGAAAACATTAGTTTTGCCACTTACGCACTAAATTTAAGTCTTGCTAACTCAAACTTTCAATTTAGTAGAACATACGTGGAATATTTAAGTAAAATCAAATACATAAAAACTTTAAGTAATTTCAGCTTGTATTAATTTAGTAATTTTAACTCAAAATCTGAAATTATACGTATTACTCAAACAATTTATGTTGATTATTCTTATCTTTTTAAAGTAAGGACCGATGCAGTGCGTAATAGAAATATTTACATAATTTATGAATATTCATTAAGACCAAATTAAACTCTTTTTTAAATAAAACAATTCTTTTTTGTGGTTGAATGAAAATTTAAGGACTTTAAAACATTTAATAATTCATTTAACATGGCTAAGCAAAGACAAGACAATTCTTAAAGAGATGGTTTATTGATTTCAAACTTGACTGAATTTGGTATCATTGCAATCGAAAAATTACACTGAGTAAAATCATTACATTTGTGTAACTTGTGCATTCGAGCGAAATTTATAAAAGTTGATTGAACTTGACGAAAAATCAACCCACTCAACGCCCCCAAAACATCGTAAGTCAGCTGATTTTTGAAGTGACGTCACAATATGAACAGCGGGCCGCTCAGCTGAAATGATTGACGACGGTGCGAGATGTAGTTTGCGTGCGATTCACATGTATTTGCATTGACTCTCGAGTACCGTACCCATTTATACCTAACGCTGTTTACCTTCATCAAAATCCCCTGGAAATATGGATATGGACGAAAACATACTTGAGTATACTCCAGAAGGCTCCTCCATGGCATGGTTTTGGTTCTTAATCTGACGTTAGTCTAGATAAATGGTATATAACTTCCAAAAAGCGAGTAAATAAATCGTCGATGTAGCGTTCAAGTTTCCCGTAGCTAGTAGCTGTGCGTGCGTACTCTGTGCATGTACTAATATGTGTGCAAACACTGACCTCTATATGCGTGCATCACATCTAGCGCAGCTTGCTAGCCAGCCTAGCCCGTAGCCCGGCGCTCAAGCTAGCCGTGAATCGCGAACCGGACTGATCTGTTTCTCTCGGTTTATCAGGTCCTATACGACTTAATTTATCAAAAATGTAAATTAATGAGCCTAATCACACATTTTTGTAATGAATATCTGGACAATTCTATGTAAATTTGTCGCCTATTTTACTCCAAAAGAGTCGTTAGGTCAGCATGCAAAATGTCCTTTGCCTTCCCAGATCAGACACATACACACTGAAGTGCTCTCAGAATATGTGACTATTTTTCCAATTTTTATGCTCAAATGTGACTGAAAAAATATAAAAATCAAACAACGTTTGCAGAAAGTATCATTAATCAGTGTATCTCATTCAAAATGCCAAAAAAGAGGAAATATCACCACTGGCGGTAAATATACAAACAACGTTAACCCATATCTGAAAATTGCAATGGGTATCCAACATAGTCCCGAATGTGTGATGTAGTTTGTTCATATTGTGACGTCATTTTTTCGCATGTAAAATAACGCCGTCAATTCGCTTAGTGAGTGGGCTCAGGAAAGGGTAACAAAATTGCATTTAATTATTCCTCACAACAGTGAGGGCTTCAAAAGTACTTTGCTCATTTTGTTAATGTTCTCAGCAATCTGTAGAGGTGTAATTTGCTCATTTTCCACATTTCAATGAACCATCTCTTTAATTGTTACCCAGTTCAAAACAAATCAAAACTTGATATTTCAGGAAATTGTCAACCAATTTTCCTTTTAAGATGCTACGATCAAGTATATATAAAATTTGGAGCCTTTCAATATGTGTCGAATTGAAGCGTATGTAAATCTTAAATAGAAGTAGTGTTAGTGATTAGTGATTAATCTTAAATAGAAGTAGTGAATGATTAGTGGATGTTACTTGTTAGATTAGATGGGTACCAAATCGTGCAATATGTAATCCTATCATAGCTTTTTTTAAATTATCTAAAATGATTACAATACTTAAATTATTTACGTTAATGTATTGAGTAAAAATGTATTCAGCAAAATAAGTAAATTCTACTTAAGATGCCGTAGGTAATATTTACTTAATAAAAATAAGGCAATTCTTTTCCTCAATTTTATTGAGTTATTTCGACTATTATTTTTTTACAGTGCATCCTCCTCCTCCCACTCCCCCTCCCTTCCCTTCCGGTGTTCCTGGCCTTGGCATATATTTGTCTTTTTGAAAAGATAAACGCGAAGTGTACTTCTAACTTCAATTCTACCTGATAAATTCATGTCAGTGTGAACAATATTTTGAGCTATTTCAATGCCAATGACATTTTGTCATCTCTTGGTGTTAAACACAGACTGCGATTATATCAAAGACACTATAAATAATCTGAAATGACGTGTTATCTATTCCATCCAATCCAATCTTTATGCTTAACATCATATGCCAGATAGTACAATGTTGTAATGATTTTATACCACAAGTCATGGATAAAACCATTTTTAAATTAAAAACCGATGTCTTTAATCAGAAAGACAATGTAGCATCCCTTTAAAATGTCTAATTCTTTGCGGTTTTCCGAATTATTAAATGATTTTGTTTCTTAACACATGTCGGAAAAGTCAGCGCCTTTGGTTTGAGTATAGCGCAACGGGGATAGCGTGGGCGTGCCCCGAGACTGTGTGTTTACTGGTGCGTAACTTGTCTCGTTATCGGAGGACATTCATTGTCTTCCAATAACGGCTGGCCCTCTGACCAATCATAGTTAAAAGGAAGAGAAATACACATACGCTATAATTTCCTTTTAAAAACAAAAGTGGAATAAACAGGGATAGAAAGACAACACACTGAATCTTTAGATTTTATTTAAAGAACACTTTTCTAGAAGAAGAATAGCAAAATTTTCCCTATACTTCTTTCCTCATAACTCAGAGATAGATGATGAATCAAGACCGCTAGCATATATTTCCTTATCATAATCTTAACGTACGTGCAGTTTACGTCTACCTTGTTAAAGGGACACTTTACATATTCGTCAATACAATTAAAATATATGTGGATTTCAACTATTTTATGAAACCACTGATTTAAACGATTATGCTCTGGAGAAAAGATTATATATTCATGAATGCATATATTGAAGATTTACACTTTGATGGACGATATATAGAATATCTAAAATGTTGCGAACTTTCTAAAAAAAATCGAACAAAGTCCGATTATTGACCATTTGATAGCGTTCATGTAATACGAAAAGAAATGAAATACATTTTAAAGGGGGCAAGGTGACAAGCTAAGACAAGTATGTACATTGTAGGTAGAGTAGCATGATACTCCTGTTTGATTAACATTATACGAAGATGACCAAAGCTACGCGATTCTATTACTGTGTAATCACATGCAGTATCGTCCCTTTAATGCACTTTGGTCAAGGACAGTTTGATAATTTGTTTAGAATGGATTATCCAAGGTTGACTATTTCATTCAGCTTCAGTTTGTGGCTATTTCGTTGCAGATAAATTGACCTTCGATGACAAATAAACCTGTTTTTATCATTGTTCACATGAACACTATGTACGCCTTACTCTCTTGACTCTTGAGCATCCCTCAGATATGCTGCGGTTAAACGCCACGGTTTTTTCCCATTATTTAATACGCCTTAAACCCTACGCGCACTATACGATTCGAATTTGATCCGAATTTGGAAGTATGCGCGATAACATTTAATGTGAACATTCAAATTTCTAAAATCTCAATGATCGATTATCTAATTAGTTCAACCACTACAGTCCTTTAAAAGGAATTGAACTCCAAAGGTAACGATCCGTGATATATAGCTCTTACGAAGTGGACCTTCATTCCTCTGCTTGAAGAGAGGGCCATCTTGAAGCTAAGCATCTATGTAAGATATGAACCTATTCACTACATAGGCGTGAAAACTCTATACTGGGCACCGACTGGGCAACGGTGGCTGGCGAGGATCTGAAACGGCTCAACTAATGAACAATAATGAAGTGCATTCTTTCTACTGAAATATGATAACTACTGAGTGCAATAATACGTCAATAGACTTTAGACTTATCGTTTGGTATTATTGAGTAAATGGACAATCAGACCAAATTATTATCTCTTTTTGATTAACAAAAAAATAAAAAAAGTTCAACATTCGGTATTCGTTATTTGTGTACTAAGGCGGAAAAAAATATGAACGACGCATGTAACCAATGATGCATAAAAAGTGATCTTCTGCAAATATCCATTCAGATGGCTCCCAAGATAAGCCAGGCACCAAACATGATGTTATCTATGATTTCAAGCGATGCTACTCAGTCTTGTTTCAAGTATCGCCGCTAGATTATGATCGCCCAGACAATCCAGCCACCTTTATCCAAAAGGACGTGGGTAGAGTTTACACGATGCACTTGAGGGGAAATGCTAACCACTGAGAAAATAATCTTGACAAGTTTCATAATGATGTGATGAGCCCAGAGGCGCCGGGATTAAATATAATGAAGTGACGCGAAGTGCTTATTATGAGTTTCAGAATCTAACGCAGGCATGCTCCAACGAATAGGTATTGCAAAATTACGACGAAAATCTATGACGAAAGATGATTAGCTTTTCGGTAGTACAGTGGTAGTTATCTTTCATATACAACATACGAACCAGCCTAGCCCCCACAACCTAAATTAGAAGAACCATAGTTTCAAGATAAAGAAAAAGTCGAAGACAAAAAAAGTAGAAGATAAATAAGAAAAGGAAGAAGATAAAGACGAAGAAGTAGATAAAGACACATAATAAGATAAATAAAAAGCAGAAGATAGAGAAGAAGAAAAAGAAAAAGAAAAAAATAAGATAACGAAGAAGAAGAAGATAACGAAGAATAAGAAAACAAAGAAGAGGATGATAAAGAAGAAAAAAGAAGAAGAGGACAAGAAGAAGAAGAGAACATTTATCTTTCGACTGGATGTCTTTTTTGCGCAGTCCCTTTTTTCAATGAATAATAATGATAAGACAAAATCGTTACATATCGATTATATGCAATATTGCCGTCGAATCATTCCAACGTATTTCGGCTACACTTAATTGTGTCTGGTTGCATGAACATCAATATTAGACAGATCTGACTTTTGAAATGATTTAAAATATGCTAGAATTTATAATACACATCTGAATCAAGTGTTTACGTATATAATTCGTTAGTTTGAAAAAGTATAAACCATATAGTTGTATTGTTTTGTCTTAAACGGTGGACTACTGAAATATGCGGCTCCCATCAGCTTGAATACAGAAACAAAGCGAGTCAAGTAGGGAATGGGACGAATGAGATATATTTCGGAATGTAGTTGTCTTTCATTTTTAAGGGTGCAGAGTACTAAAATTGTATAAATCCTTAAACAAGACGCAATACGTGAACACAAGGAATCACAAATTGACTGGGATTCTTCTTAAAACGCATCTTTATTATGTACAGACAATCAAGAAATGTCTGAATTGTAAACAAGTGGTAATTCATTCATGAATACATAGCGTGAGACTTTCGTATAACATATGTATAGTATAAAAGCTATCTTTGACTATGTATTAGACACTAAACAGACTCATGCGCAAACCTTGCTTATCTAAGATGTCGCTTTCTCCTTTAGGTCTAGAGAGTGACAAGTTCTTCTGAAGAAAAATCAATTTTCTATTGACTTAGTGGTTGGAGAGTATTCCTTTCGAGTGACAATGCAATTTAGCATGAATCTTCTTCAAGACAGTGTCTCGGGTACCCTAGAATATCTCGTAGGTTCAGAGACAATACTATTGAACCTAACACCAAACGTGGGACAACTCAGGGTCATTCCTTCCAAATAAAATCGATTTATCGTACGAAAAACAAAAAGACGCAATAGCGCATTTTCAAATCACTTAAGTTAACGACATTTGTGTTGACCCCTGACAAGCAGCACATTTAAAAAGGTGATAAACAAAAGTGTAAAATGAGGACAACAGGTTTCCGAAGCATTTAAATGTGTAAGATAATGTTTACGTGAGACCAGGGGAACATAAACATGATCATAATTCGATGCATTTATATTTCATTTATTTATTTATTCTTTTATAATCCTTTGTCAGGGTAGCCCATATACCAATAAGTAGTTGTCTTCCATGGGGCCCTGAATAATTATGAACATATTTACATCAAAAGGCCTAACGTTTATACAGAACGGTTTGAACCTAGTTCAACTGTAATGCCAATAGTAAAATATTGATTAAGTCACAAATATGTGAATAAATCATGTTCATATTTAATACAAAATATGCCCGTAGTGCATATCCGGCTGAGCTATTCAGAAATTACATCTTTGTTTAAATATATCAATTCCTTTCATATGGTCTATTTAAGCTTTATACCTTTGCCTCACAGCCTTACCACCTACATAACGTACTTAGCAAAGCTGTTGTCTTCACATTTTCCCAGACAAAAAGGCAATTATCTTAATCCCATTATGATGAGAAAGTAATCTCACATTGATTACATTGCTTCATTAGCAGTAGAAAATGCAACTCCATTGGAAATGTCATGCTTAACATTTCGTAATTTCAAATCTGATTATTTCTGACCCAGATGTATACAAATGAAAAATACATTTTGTTAGTTTGCTATCAGGTTTTTATCGTAAAACAGACATATTTTGAATTATGTATAACTGCAGGTCCCAAAGATTCCGGGTAGATTTTAACTTTTTGGTCTGTCTTCTAATTCACTAAAACTTAACCCGGGGTCCTAATATCACTTTTAACAAAAGGAAAACTGATACGTCAGGCAAACTAAGTCTGTTAAAATCGATTGTGGACAAAAACTTACACCTGGTGTAGGGTTTGAAATGGGTCATTTTGTTTTAGACCTTAGCATAGGAAACGTTAAACAATTCATGAAAGGCGTATGCTCTCTTCGAGTCTTAAGATATATATATATATATACATATATATATAGTTTTATATTATAACGTTATTATTAAGATTTGATGCGAATGACATTCGAGTTATCTGGCTAAATAACACTGTTAAGTGTTTGCAATCAAGAACGAACGCACGATTCATTGACCCATACCTTTAAACAAAAATCATAGTAAGCCCCTTTTTACTGTTTATTGTGGAACATATTACGGTGTTTCGAGACCAATTAAAAAAAAAAAAATATATATATATATATATATATATAAACGAGCAGCGGACATATTAAAAAAGGAAGACAGTAATTTTTCAGCAGCATTTTATTTAGGAATCTAGTTTTGGATATCAATATACGACAGCTAAGAATTCAAAGTGCATGGCTTGTGTTTGCATTATTATTCCATTCACGCAGTGCCAAGGCGCAGTTGATATGATTATGATTATGAAACAAATGTATGACACCATATTTTATGCCAACCTTCCTGTGAATATGTATCTGACTGAAGTCGGTGCTACTTTGTGCCAATACATCACTCTGTTTACGATTGTGATGGACAGCCCTATATGAACATAATCTGACTAATTAGTCTACTCTAGAATGATGGATGCTGTAATTGATGACTGAATTGGTTTTAATTAAACTACTATATAAGCTTTTAAAAACCAGGTTTATCAAATATCTCGGCAACAAGGTACGATCACCCTTGGGAATGGACTTAATCTACCAATTAATGGGAAACATGTAAGTCAAACAGCGTGAATGGAATACTTTGGGAATATGGAGCTTATGGGAGTTTAATGTTTATTTTCCAGAGCGGAGATATGGAAATATAATCCACACTCATACAAGGTTATATTGAAAGTGTAAATGCCAGGATCATGCGTTTTATGACATAACACCAATCATAATTCTCAAGGCGATATTACGCCATCCGCCCACCTATAAACCTGCATCTACATGATAAGGGAACTTATAATGGTATATCGGTGAAGTTCGACATGTAGTGAAGCTGCTCAATTTTGTTGTTCTTTGTTTGGATTGTATATCAATAATGATAATGTTAAGACATAATAATAATACTAGTAGTAGTGATACTAATAACAATGTTAAAGGTAAAGACCAGCTTTGGAAACGCCCCCCTCTCAAACATGAAATGGAAGCTCTTATTACCAATTATGTGAAAGAATATGTTTTGACTAATACGTGATGACACAAATTTTGCCGAGAACCCGCCTACTAATTGATATATTTGGTAAATTATTATATCTATTTGGGCCTGATAGATATCGCGCACGTGTCGCGTTGTCTCATATATACCTTTCTGTGTACAGTGCTTGTAACTTTACCAAGACTGGGCCAAATTTCTTATCATTTTGATGATTCCAGAACCTTGCAGAACACACCAATACTTGTATGCCAGATGATCAACCTTTTCTAATCGATTCCACAACGTTTCTTTCGCACTGCAATTGCATGACTAGAACTGATCTTTAACTTTAATGATGATGTTAATAAGAAGAACAATAAAAGTAATAATAATGATAATAAAATAGACATTTAGGAAGTGCTTAAAATCGTGTTTCTGAACACATTTTCATCGTTAAGATATATAGATATATATTCTCATATCTTAACAATATCGTACATTAAGCAACTTATTTAAATTCATAACGGAAACAAGTGAATAGTACAATAAATGGACATTCTCAATTGATTATGTTAATCATATTGTCTGGTAATGTATGTGATGTGTAAGATATTATGAATAAGATAAAGCACTAAGAAAAAAGATGTGTATTCAGCGCTGATAATTCGCTTCATCATATATATACATTTATATTTTGTTTTGGGGTATAATTATTATTATAATTGTTAGTATCTTTATCGTTATTGTTATTTGCATTACTCATGTTATTATTTTAAATGGCATTAATACCATTAGTCTATCATTTTGAATAATAAATGTGTCCCTTGTCAATTGTTGGATATTGCATTATGGTTACGGTATTACACTATGCTCATATTAATTGAGAAATACAGCAGCAATTTAATGAATACAGTTATTCAAACTTTTCAACATTTCAACCCTACCTTTAATGCCAATTCTGCCAAATCTGGTAAGTTTCTGGGATGAGAGTTGTTAAGTAGGTAATGTTCTAAAAAGAATGGTAAGCTTAAACAGTAGTTTTCAAATGTGCAAGCTTCAATTTTAATAAGAGAAATTCTAAATTGATTTACCAAGTCATGCTTTCGGCAGTTAAATAACAAAAGCCAAATTGGAATAAACATTTATACTTTTCAAACTTGGATACCCACCAGCTGCAAAGAAGTTGTTAAAAAAAGAATTCTAGGCTGACGATCCGTAGATTGGAAGAGGGGGCGTATAAGTGGGTAACGATGAAGCATACATTCGCTTGGGTTTTTCTCGTAAACGTTTCTGCCGAAATCGATCGACTAGCGTATGTGGCTGGTTCACGTGTCGTGGCTTTAGACTGGAATCGATACTCATTTTGTCTTCTGTTTCATTGCAGAGCCCCATTGGGTTTCAACGGCAGAGTGCACGCGACACTTGAAAAGAAAAATCGAAAAGGATATCGACGATTAACTCAAGATCAGAGTTGGCCAAAGTGGCTGGCTGAAGATTGCGGCCACACGCAACGCCGTGCCATCGGTTCTACCCCACCGTATCTAATTGTACTTATTCATTAATCTGGAGAAAGACAAAACCGTGGACATCTGGACGACCAAAAGGCCAAGGACAAACGCTAGTACCTACCCCCAGACCGCGTAAAAAGGGTTTATTTCTTACCGACATCACCGAGGACACCAACTCCGACCATATCGACGTTACCGGTGCAACCCAAAATGCCACTGGCTGATTTCCTGTTTTACATGGCCGTACTACTGGGGTTATCCACAGTAGTCACAAGCTCACCGGTACAGACTCCTCTCGAAAAAGCTGCCGCTGCGGCGGCGGCTAGCGTAACGGGAAGCGATGTTCCCTTCGACACACCTGCGAATCAACTCTTTCGCGATGCGGTTAGGGTAGTGGACACGATGAAAGACTTCTTGGCAGCGCTGAGTGACTTCGAGCAAATCCAGGTGGGTGAGGCGGCAAGAGAGGATGAAATCAGGCTGAACAGTGTCAAGAGAGGTAATAACGGATTCCGAGTCAATGGATGGAAAAGAAAGAGACGGAGCACGAGGGAACGAGATATTCTAGCTGTGGCCTTCACGAATAAACTAGATCACAAGGCTGCTGACATGGTTCACAAGATATACACATTCCTCGGAGATCTACAAACGGTAAGCCAAAAAGAAAATATTATGTCATTCAAATAGTTCTACTGTAATCACGACTATATCCGTTTTGTATTTTACAATAAGTGAGTTCGTAAATAGCTCTGGACCGCATGACCCCAAAATATCCACAGATCATAGACACGATAGATACTTCCCACCTGTGCATTTTAGAATAATCACTGCCAAAGTGATGGAGGTGTTTCATGAATACCTTTTGTTTGCCTCTTGAGAAGAAAACTTCCACCTGTGTATCAGATAAATGTACTGTTGGTGCATAAATGAATACTGATTACATAACTTTCATGAGCACGATCCGAGTATTCGTCTCAATGGTTTTACAATTTGGGTACGAATGACCTTTATCTGCCCATGCGCAAATCCTAATTACGAACTCGCTTATTATTGTGCACACAGGAAAACGCAACGTCTGTTCACTTCATTTTCCAACGTCAAATAACTAATGAGTCTTCTGTTGAATATTTTTTTTAATTACTACTTCTTATGATAAAAATACGTTGGGTTGAAAGAGTTGTATGATGAACAAAGAACAAGTATTGGACCAAATATACCTCAAACTTAAGCTAAATGGTGTCATGATCCGAATGAAATAGTGAAAAGGCATTAGCAAAAAAATCATAAACCCATGGTCGTCAATCACTATATACCAGGCAGTGATCACAACTGTAACAAGTGTCAACGTTCAAGTGAAAATGACCTCATTTATTCTTATCAATGACATTCTTGGGATGGAGTATTGGTATTCTTAAGGTCTACATGCAGATCATTGTTTAATAATATTCTCTTATAGCAAACCGAATCGGTATCAAGTTGGTTGGAAAATAAAATCATAAACATAACGACTTTATTATCTAACTTTTATTGTGAGTCATTGTCGCTGAATGCCTAAAGGCGACATTCCGCGGTACATAAATTAATTTTTATTTCAATTAAAAATTAATTAAAATGCTATAACTGCTCGAAAATGACAGCCCTTAAAAAAACAATTGTGTGCACACTATTGTTATCCAAATTGAAATGAAACTTTTAATTCATTCTATTTTTGAATAATTGTGAAATACCTTTTCACTCCATAAGTCTAATTTGGTATGACTTGTTCAAACGGGAAATCGATATTGTTGAACTAAAATGTATTCCTTTCCTGAAACTTGGCCTTGGTATGACGTCAGAAGTACGTCACGTAACCTAATAACCCTCGTGTAGTTATTGACAGTTTGTGTTCTTAGTGTTTCTTGATTAATTTAGACAACGAATCGTGCTTTTACACAGTTAAAAAGAAATATAAATTGTCTATAGAAATCACAAAGTGCATCTTTACATATGCACTCAGTGCATCATATACACATGATACAAGTATCCGTCACGGGTTTATTTTGGTCAGAAATGCTTGCGAAAACAATTCCACTCTTTTCCAGAAAATATTCTAGAAAATTACCATTTGACCATTTTCCTGGCGCCATGTTGTATATTGCGTTCGGGGGGGGGGGGGTGATGGAATTCATTAATATGATCGCTACGTTTCTAAACTGGAGGACATCTATCGATTTTATTATCTTGCTCAACACAGTAGTCGGGTTTTTATTATGTCAGGATGGTTTGAACATTTTTCTTTTCGTTTTTGATAATTGAAAGGGAAAAAAAAATCGCTTAAAGAGAAAGTTGATTTCTGGGGGGAGGTGACAAATAATTTCTGAGAGTTATCATTGTGCAAGTGTGGAATAACATCAGAGAAGAAATGTTCACTGTAAAGCATTGGATCTTCAAATACCTTAATATTCTAAATATGACAAGTAATATCTTAAAAATTAGGCTCGATTTGTATGCCGCATGTTTGTGTAGACCCATATCTTTCTGTGTACCGTGTTTGTTACTTTACCAAGAATGGGCCAAATTTCTGATCATTATGATGACTCCAAAACCGATCATTTTTTTCTGATCGATTCCACACCGTTTCTTTCACTATGCAATCATATGACCATAACTCAAACTTATCTTTAACGATAAACAATGAATTGTCTAATTGTGAATTTTTAAAACTATTTTTCCAAACTGTATTGTTTGCTTTGTCCTTATTTTAGTGAAAGTATCTCACAGAGTTGAATTGCTCTTACAGTGTATCACATGTGTCCAAGCATGATAAAGTATTATCATGTACGACCAGTACTCGAGATTGACTTTAGAATAGAAAAAAAGATTTGTGAAATGTCCTTGAAATATGTACCCCTTACGAATGTTACTGCCATTATAACTCCAATTCAATGCTTTATGCCCGCAAAAGACACCGCGCTTTATCCTTTTAAACCAATCGGGAAAGTTGAATGTACGAATATTCGGAAATAAAAAAACACTTTGCGTTTACACTGTCTGCATTTGAAAGAAAGAAAGACAGAAAGAGACCTATGCAATAAGTTATTCAATAAAACCGCAACAGAACTAAATTGACATCGTCAACGAATCGGAAACAATTGACATAGAATTGTATTCATTTCGTTCCCTAGGTTACGATTTTTTCTAATGTAACGTAATATCGATAATTTTGCCCAGTTCAGGAGGATGATAGTTGGTTTTTAATCAAATCAATTATTGGTGACCTCGAGATAGGAACGCCTTGTCCTATGTAACCCGAAAACTAGCAAATTGAATTCCGTTTCCACATCCGAGAGAGATGGATGAAAGAGAGACGACTAAGAGAGATACAACTTGATGCAGATCGAGAGAACGAGAAATGGCAAAGAAGAAGAACAAGAAGAGGAAAGAAAGAGATAAGAGGGGGAGATGAATAAAAGAGACTTGCTGAAGGGGTGACATCGAGAGAGAGAGAGAGAGAGAGAGAGAGAGAAAGACAGATAGATAGAAATAGAGACAGATAGAGATAGAGAAAGGTGACAGAGAGAAAGGGGGGGCTAACGAAAGGGGGGAGTGATCAACAGTCACTCTTTCTATTATATCGATAGACAAATCATGAATCTCGGTAAATTTGACAGCTTTTCATTTTTGATCAATGGCGACAGTTTGTTTAATAATCGACAATCAATTCAAATCATCTACGAAGTGTGTTTTTGCTAATACATTGGATTAAATTCGAGTGGGCTCTCCTTTTTAATATCGTTCTTTAGTGTTTGCTAAAAAATGAAAATGTTTTGGAAAGTCACCTTTTTGACATTTTGTTTCTTAACAATTACATAAACCGACGTCATGATAATTTACCTTTATAAGATTTACAATGGCTTACAATTCTTACGCATCTTATAGACTTAAGGACTAGGAAGGCCGTCTTTAGCGCATATCTGAATATTTTCTACACATATATGTAGTTTACAACTGCAATATTCTACCTGTTACGGGAGAATGGCATGGCACTTTTACCACCTTCAAAATCTCGCTCTCTCTTTCATTCGACCTTTCTACTTAATTGGCCTTATAATGTGATAATACATGCATTTACATGTGGTAGTCCTATGATATGATTAACATATTCAAACGTCGTTCATTGTTACGTCCATTTAATAGATTGATTACTAATTATACCCTTGCATTAGATTTTCTAACCAGATCTGTTGGGCCTTAAATAAATTAGATTTTGACCACACAAATGTGTTATGATAGACAATGATACATGTTATTGTTATTCATTAGTCCTATCTTAAAAGAGCAAAAAAGGGTGATGCTGTCTAATGCAAATAATTCGTTTGCATCGGAGACCTATTACGCCTTTTTTATTCCGTGCGTTTTTACATGGCCTACTGTTAGAGTTGATGATTTTGAAAAAGACACGATTACCCCCTTTTATCGGATTAGTCTTTAACGACATTTGGGAGAAATGTAAGCTTCCTAATGCCATCAAAGTAGAATTCAAGCGATCATATGGAGAGTCTTCGTGATCTTTATTTCCGCTTTCAGCTATCGGGTATTTTAACATTCAAAGTATTTCGACTATTTTTCTTGGTCATATGCTATTCATGTGCATTGTAATTTGATTTCGAAAAACCTGAATGGAATGAATAGTCTTGGTGAAAGTTAGAAATGCTACCTTTCTAAAAATGCACACGGTTTGCGATTAAGGCGATTTACCGCAATGAATGGAGGCTAAAGAATCTTAGGAAAGATTCACGACACAGATACCGGTATATCGGAAATAATACATGAGGCAGCCGTATCATATGCGGATAGCTAGGAGCTTACTGAGATAACCTTTCCTGCTACTGCGGTGGAAATCTTACCCACAATTTGTCAAAGATTTAAACCTTAAGGTCTCAAGCTATTGAATTCAAATACACTTTAAAGTCAATGTTTCATCTATGAGTCGACATACCATTGACTTCAGGTATTCAGAGTGAGGTGGCATTATGTACATGTCGTCCTTGGGGGAAATCGACTCATTCAATTCATCAAAGCTGAACTTGAAGATGATTTCACGCGGGTGATAATATAAGTATCACTACCTTCCATACAAACTGTAGGGTATATTACTCATTACGAGGATACATGTAATCGACACAATCATGTAACTCATAAGTTTCCCTGTCTTCATTCTTCAAATACATTTTCTCGAATAGTCTCGGTTGACCAGCAGATAAACCCCAAAAGATAGGCTAATTAAAACAAAAGCAAAACAAAACAAAAACAGGAGCAAAACCAAAAGGGAATACAAAAGCATGAGTTGTTTTGAAATCGGATGCGGGTTTCTTGACCCAAACTGTAAGAGGATAGTCCATCATCTGTTTGTATCTGAATAACTAACATAATCGATCACTTCAGTTCCCCACAGCGAGAATAGACTAGTATGTGTTTCGACTTTTCTTTTTTGTTAAAGATGAATGTTGGATAGGATGTGCCCATCAGTCTATTCTGGCACGTCAGACCGTCTTGGGCGAGTGTTTTATTTCCCGCGGAAGGAATTGATTGGTGAAAGGGGGGGGGTCATGTGACCTTGTGACATTGTGTTGTCAGTCCTACTCAAGCAACTGAGAAAACGCCATGCAAACTTGACAAGTGCAAGTCTTCCTCCGGAGAAGCACTTATTTACGACATTGAGAAATAAATTTCTACCAATAAATATAAGAGACATGGTTATCTCTCATTTCTTGTATGAAGTTAAATATTACAAAATGGGAGATTGCATTGTACTTATTTGGAGTCGACGAATCAATGTACCATTTTGTCTTGCATGCATGCAGTCTCGTGCTAAGGTGAAAAATGCTCTTCTATGTTCATGGATTACCTTATGCTGCATACTTCTATTTGTAAAGCAGATTGAGTGATCTATGATATACATTAGTTGTATAAAGTAAGGTATACATTTACAAGACATCTGTTGATCATTAATTGTCCAATACACCATCATAACTTTCCATAATATTATCGCCACTTAAAATCAGACAAAGAGACGAAAAAAGGGGTTATCAAAAGCCTAGTCTATGGTGGCTTCGCCTTCTCATCTCTGACAAAGACAGGTGATAATGATGCTGATTACAATAATACTGAGAAGAACAATAATAACAAGAATGTAATAATAACAATAATAATGATAATAATAATCTTTGAAAAAATAGGTTCTTCTATAATAATAATAATAACAATAGTAGTAGGTCCTTGTATAGCACACGTGTGTGTCAGACATTGACACTCATGGCGCTCAAAAATTATTACCCGGCTTTAGCATGGCTGCCATCATGGTGTTCTAGCATTTCAGCGAATCAATACACATTTACCTAACATGTTTTAACATGTTTTAATGTCTTCCCAAAGGAAATCGGTACCATGGGGGGACTCGAACCGCGAACCATGTGATCCACAATCAGGTGACGTATCCACTTGATCAAATCATTTACCTAAAGTAAAAATCGTCCTGTTTGATGCACATGTAGGTCACCCATGAGGCTTTGATTTAAAGCCCGTCTGTACTAGTTTGGCCTGGGGAATTAGACCACCAGGGAAGGTCACTGACAGGTTGCTATCTCATCAACTCAGCTCTCAATTAACATAATAAAAAGGGGATCATGTGGGACCAACAGGCATCGCTTAGGCATTTTTTATATAAAGAGTGAACAAGTCGCTACAAGTAGTGCAGTGGGACCTTAAGACAAAAAGTCTTGATATTTAAGACTATATGTATTTCTTTATGGAAGTTCCAACTCGGCCCTCGAACGGGTGAGAGAGAAGCTGATGACGCAATAAAAGCTTTCGTCTTTGAACACACCCGACAGAAGACATTTTAGTAAGCACCTAGAAACCACTTGCAATAGGACTGTGTCGGTTTACTGCCCGCTATGAGTGGTTGAAAGCTCCACTGAAAACCGTGATGGGATGGCGCCATGCATTACTTAGGATCATTATATTACGATCTTAGTTACAGGGTTCGTAGATTATATTCAATATCACGACTTGTATTACTTAAGGTAGATTTTAAGTCGTACATTGCATATAAAAGTGATTGAATTTAGCTTAATTTAGAAATAATATACTATTTTAAAATGTATGCCAAAGTGGCCAAACCATGTGGTCCAATGGGGTCAGTGCTTTATAATTGCATTACAAAGCGTTTTATCAAATATCTTTTGAAGAGGACAGGATGTGATTTCAACGTGAAGTACTCTTGCATTGCATAAAAGTAATGCGAATCATTACAATATGGTTATTAAAATGAAAACAAGCTGCCGCGGTGTTTTAAAGTCTAAAGATAAATTCATTTTCCCCTCCCAACAAGACACTGAAACATACTCAGGTTAAAGGACATTGTACAAATGTATAGCCTGGCATTACAAACCTCCAGTTAAAACTCAGACGAGTATTTTGGAAGACCAACCAACCAAGTACCAAGTATTATTGTTCTTTGGCGAAACTTCAATCTACATTTACCTTTCTGCACCCTCGTGTACAATGTGTACCCGATATGATTCTAAATTCATTGTAGTTTGCTCAGAATTCGAGTGTCTGGAAAATGGCGCCTGGCTGGAATGATCCCCAAGGAGTAGAGACTTTGTGTTAAAACAAACCTGAATCCGATGACCAAAGTAATAATGTTCATGTAGAGCGCTTAGAGACATCGCAGATGTATTAAGTGCAATATGAACGATGAACTTTGATGACAAATCACAGTGTCAATTCTGTACTGGATCAGTACCGGTTTGTATTTGTTTCACTTTTGAAAGTATTTCAAGCATATTGTTTTTGGTTCGAAAGTAGACAGATGAGATTGTTCGAAGCATAATAATACATGTTTGTCATACCATAAATCTTGGGAACATGGCATGCATGTTATCCAGAGTTTATGGAGCATGCGTCGTACTTTCTCACACACCTTATCATATTGATTTTATGGAAAATATACTGGGTACAAATTCCATCAATTTGGACTCACCACGTGTCAGACAGGTTTTAAAAGTGTTTGTGTAGAGACAAAGAGATCCTCACAGAGTATGACAAAATATTGGGGTTCCTTATTGTAAAATGTTACATCAATATACGGTACGCTTACAAATACTTTTAACTGATTTGGTGTACATGTAGATATATATTAGAATAGACTTTTAAGATGGCAAAAAAAGGCAATATCTCAGTATATCGCGCTGTGATTGCAATATTGGACAGGATATCTCGTTTCCGAATCTGCTATCAAAGTGGTTTTAAGAAAAGTAGTTTGCCTGAAAATTCTAACCCCGTCTTTACGAGTTTTTGCAAGAGTCTGAGAAATCACAAGCAAAAGTTTAACGTGGTGAGAACCTTATTTGTAGTTTTGCATTACCTTATATGTATAAAACAAGATTCATTATACAACTGGACAAAACTCAATCTCCCTCCCAGCAATTAATTCCTTCTCCTCGGTTTTGTGCTCAGTTGGTCTGCATCTCAGTGGTTTGTATCACGGCACATATACAGTAATGCTAACTGAATCGTAAGATGATTACATTAGTCCTCATGTAAGTCTTGTCTAGAATGATCGAATGATGCACTCTTATCATAACCGCGATGTAAAAGCACTCCTCCTTCTGCTACCTGTGGTTAACCAATGGGCAACGAAGCCGTATTTATCTTCCTCCAATACTGAATTTGAAATTGTGATGACAAAAACATTAGTTTGCCGTGGGTTAAAGTTCAATTCCCGTTTAAATCAGGTTAAATCAGGTTATCTTTTGGGTGTCTTTTTACTATGAAATCTTCTGAGAAACAAAACAGTAAAAATATCAGGCCATTGCGTACATATACAACTTACAGGCTAATATACAACTTTGGGTTTGTTTAGGCCTAATGTGAACATAATATTCGAAGGCACTTATATGGCGAATCAAAGTCATGCTTCAAAGTTTTTGTCATGCGAATATGTCATGGTTTACTCGTCTACAATTTTGAAAGGAAACCATTTTATTACCATGGTTACTTAATTTATGAAAGTTATGTTCTAGGATATCAGAAATGAGAAGGAAATTCCTGTTTTTGTTGTCACCTTTTGTTACTTTTTGCTATCATGGTGTTATGTTTGTCGCTGTTTGTTAAAACTTATTGCTGTTGCATTATTTTTTATTTCTCTTTTGCCTTTGTACTTTATTTAGGATTTATCCAAAAGGAAGAGCGAACTTCAATAGAGTTAACGTTTTTGGAAGAAAACTAACCGTATTTTTTAAGGTAGCTTTCGCCAATTGCATTCTCTGTATCGATATTCTAATTATAACAATTACCAAATCATAATTACAATAATCAATATACATTCAAGCTATCCAACTAGAGAATAAAGAGTGAGATAAACAAAGGGCAAAATACAGCAGCCTAAAGGCCTCCGCTTCATATTTAACGAGTGCCGTACTTCCGACTAAACACTTCCACTATGGCGATACTTGGTATATTCGTAAACAAGAACGGAATATAAGAAACATTCCACGTATAATTTATCAGCAACCGAAATAAGAAAAGAGGGCAACACGCACGAAAATTAATATAGGGATCGCATTTGGCTGGCGACATTTACTTGCCTCCTTCACTTTATTTATAGCTGGCGGAAAAGTGGAGTAGAGCACTAAGAGGATAGAGAAAAGAGACTTATTACAGGGCTGACTGGACCTAAATAATCGCCCTAGGAGGCACAGGTGTTCGTATCTCATACGCACAGGCTATCAATGAAGACTCTTTTCATTAAGGTTCAGAGGAGGAGTTGAAGACTGAGGGGTGTATTTCTTGTACTGTCTGTGGCTGGTATTGGTAAAAAGGGATTCGAATACGGCAGGTCATCAGTAAAAGCATTACAGTCTTATTTCGACAACAGGAAGCTGCTAGGGATTAATGTATATTCTATCTATCTCCTTTTCTCCTGTAGCAAATAGCTATAATATTTGTCTAACACGTTCTCACTCTGTTTACTGCACACTAATGTCCGAAAATCTTTCAGGATTTTTCCTCCAGTCGGAATATTAAGATGAGCCTATGAAAATATTATAATGTATATTTCCATAATTCTGTAAACAGAATGTATGACGTGACTTCCCTGTGTAATGTCATAGTTAATCGAGGCTGTAGGTCAAAGCTAAAACATAATTGCAGTGAAGTGGAGATGGCAATATTGTTTTCCGTCACGTGGTCACATTTCATCTTATACGATTGCGCTTAAAAATACACCCATTTATAAAAGAAATGATAACCAATCTACTAAGTCACCCTCAGGCATTCCAATCTCTTCTACACACACACATACACACACGCACACAACTGTCTCCCTCCCTCTTGCTCTCCCATCCCTCTTCGCATCACATATCTGATTTTATTATATTTATTTAGAATGTATTCTTGAGTATAAAATGAGTTTAATTAGGTTATGATTAGGGTTATATTTGGCATTGAAAGATGTAGCTCAAGGAAAGACTAAAAAAGTATCGCACCTGTCTAAAATCATACGCTATAATGGTCATAAGTCACACAGAAGATGCCAATACGCTGCATACCACTAGGCCTATTAATAATGTATAACATATCGCATCAAAAGACATCCAGTCTCGAGAGAGGTAAACTCGGACAAATTCATATATTTTTAGCACACAGTAGTACTTATCAAATCAAGTGTTAATCAATCGCCCTTGAGTTATGATGAAATAAATTGTGCTTAAAATCATTACAACCAAAATGAAATCCCCAAAGATATCATTAATCCGTCATTTCCTGACAAAATAAAATGATTAGATTATGTTTATGTAAACGATTGGATTTTGAGGTTCCAATCGGGAATTAGTTTGACGTTTTGGTCCCGATATAGCAGCTCCCTCACCTAGTAGATCTAAGGCTCCTTCATAATTATAGACGCGGCAAACCATGGCGAATTGTTTCATGACGTGAGTGTAAAAGATCTCACATGTTTTGTATCTTATGAAACAGAGCTCAATGAATTGTGTACACTTAAAAATTAAAGACAACAAAAGTCGCGTTTTTTTAATTTGTTGGCAGTGGGGGGGGGGGGGGGGGGGGGGGAGGTATACCTCGGCATATCAGAACGTGTCTAATTATAGCCATATATTGTGAAACATTTTAATTCAGCGTATTGACCAAAATACTACAACCTACAAGAGATCTCAGATGTGACAATCAACTTGTTATCTTGTAAGAGAATTACTGAAATAAATTCAACATTTTGACAGCAACTATTTTAGTTTATTTTAAGTTTTTATATTTTTTTATCGACAATTCTTCTAACTCACACACACGCCACCATTCTAAGTTTGATAAATTTGAATAAATTTGAAAACTTAATTTGGCGAATCTACTTCATGTTATTTTTTATATAATGAAGTATGCCATTTTAGGAGGAAATAAAGTTAGAAGAAATGGTTTGAGAATCCGTGACTGAAACAATGGACAGTGACTGTTTAATACTACTGTACCTTGAATTGTAATACTTAGTTCAATTTTTCTCTTCATTAAAATAATTAACATTGTACTTTTAATTTTTTTGTGAGAGAAATCTCGTTCCTAAACTGTTAGTAAATATAATATGTAAAGCTAAATGATCAACATGATTTCACTAATGTCTATAATTGTTCTATAATAGCCTTTTAAAAGGGTGTCTATAACTGCAACCTTCATCTTATTTCGTTGATGGCACTCCCCTTGCCCTTTGGTCTGATTAGCTCACTTCCGATCCGATCTTTTTTTACGAGCTTCAAATTATCTTATAGTGTTCATGGATGCGACTCACGCGCTTTCATCGTTTATGATAATCTCCCATCTCTGACATCCCATTTCTTCTTCAGAGAATTAATGATCTTTTAATTAGACCTGGCTTTAAAAACGGTCCCTTGACCCAGTGCGAAATCGACCTCTTCTTATTCAGTATGCTTCCTTGCATGATATCTAGGTGAGGTAAGGGATAACCACTTATTTATTAAGACACGATTATCAGGTAATTATAACAAAAACGGCAGATCCTCCTAGTTGCCCCCCCTCCCCCTCCTAAGCTATTTTCATACGTCTTAAATCCGTATGCGGAGATGGCGTGGTAATGTGGTTCATTCACTTGACTTTCAATTCAACGTGATTTGGCAAGACATTAAACCACATGTGTCACTCTCAACCCAGGTGTAAATGGATACCGGGTAAATGCTGGGGTAATACCAATTACAGGGCCCCCAGGAAGAACGATATTGAGCTGATGAGGCTTCCATGGGTGGCATCACAATTATCGTTCTAATATAAGTATTTCTCATCTTTTTTTCCCCTTGCAATTACATAGATTTAGTTCCCTTTATGTTTTATTATTTCGTTCTATTGACATGATCTGTTAGAAGTTAGATAGCACTCAATATTTTGAAAATATGCTTTTTTATTCTAGTTCCAAAACCTTAACTTGAAAGATCCATTTGCAGAACGTAGAAGAGGCAACGCGGAAAGAAATATTACACCACATCACTGCAATCTAAATATGAAAGGAAACAAGTAATGCTACATCTCGCTACACATAGAATGTGCATGAATGGTTATTTTGACAGAAAAGTTAGCAAATAGCGGGCACGGTGGTCTTCATAGCGCTTCCGTTAATAACTCCATAGCCTCAACATTCCTTTAGTCTTCTTTAAATATGTTTAAGATATGTTACTCATTACTGAAAATATGTTTCCATCTTATTATTACAAGCATGAATTATTCTAAATTTGCCTAGAAGTTTGCAAGACGAACGTAAATTACATTTTTTGACAAAAAATTGTCACCATATACGCAGCAAAAGAAAATGAATACAAAGCATTGTAAGGAAGTGTATTTTAATGTTTGAAGATAGTTTAAAAAGACATTCGCATATAATAAGCTTGATGGGAAGGGTGTTCCTGCTTTCTTGTTAGCTTACATAAGTCAAGACATACTTTTGAGCTGTATTTGAAATTCCTCATGAGATGTTTTATTACCATTTGCGTATATAGGGATGAGACACAATAGGTAATTACCCCATGTTCAACTGACAAATCAGAAGAAAAATTAAATTTAACATCATCTAAGGAACTGGTATATGTGTAATAATGTGTCACAATCCCAGTCTAATCCCCCGTCTATATATGGCTACGCCTGAGTTTTTAACTGAGGTATAGGTGGTGGTATTCGAGAGTCTGCACTTATAAGAGGAATATGAAAATGGGAATAAATAATACTTTTTGAGAAAGTGTGCTGGGGCACAATACTAGTACATTATGTTATGCCGCATGCTGCGTCTCATGTTATTTTATGTACGGACTATGTCTCTTTAGAAGGATCCGTGAGGAGGCGACGAATAAAGCAATCCGGTCCGCAATATTGCAGTGCCTCGTTTTGAGTGACAAAATTCTATTATGGTTATAATATTGGGAGAGAGATAATGATTACTGATGAAATGAGACAATATGTTGTTTCATTTGCTTTCATGCTGAGACATTTGAATAGAAATTGATTACCTTTTGATATACACGTTGCGACTGGGTAAGTTGGGGATATACATTATTCTAAAAAAGTTGTAAAAATTGCCTAAATATTAAATGAAACCATTTGTTCTCTTCTAAGTAGACAATTGTCATAATCTTTCACCGTCTGTTATCTATTCTCTTCCTCCCTCTCTCTGTCTCCCTCTCTATTTCTCTCTCTCGTTGCATCTTTCCCTCCTAACATTTACAATACAGCGGAGCACTATATTTCTTTCTGCCCAGCCTTTTGGGAGACGATAAAACATTCTCAAACTCGAAACGTCGTAAATTCCAATCAATAATTCCCTTTTTGCGAGTCTGAACTGAAACCTTTTTCGGTCAATTACAGCACCCGATAATATGGTGGACAAAATTAATCTCATTTGTCAAGCTAGCATCATGGGTACAGAGTTATAAATAGTGACATAAAGATGTCATTAGAGATTAATAAACAAAAAATGCTCATAGATTGTTTGTGTAGAATGAAAGGAGTCTTATAAGAGCTACACGGATTTGTTCCTGTTGTTATCCTGGTTTACATATTTCCTCTTTGACACTTCCAAACTAAAGTCGGACATTTTCAGACCAAACAACTTCGTGTGATCTTATTTCTTCATTCCGACTTTTTGAATACACCTTGATTTGCAGCCGTAACCGCCACAACATAATGTTCCCCATAACCTATCTTTAGGTTTGTCAAATCGGCTGAAATCAGGAACAGGTGCTCATTGCATCCTTTCCTCCTTCCTTCGAGTTTGTTTTCGTGCTTCTCACAATAACAGCTTATCCATGTCAAGATGAAAAGTCAGCGACGAAAAAATCGCCACCACCATTCATGCTATTGAAAATACGACGTCATCACGAATCAAACTAGGTTTTTTTTTAAAGATCATTCACAAGACCTGATCCCTAGTAGTTTCATTTTATTTTC
Source organism: Strongylocentrotus droebachiensis (assembly GCA_035222895.1). Taxonomy (NCBI): domain Eukaryota; kingdom Metazoa; phylum Echinodermata; class Echinoidea; order Camarodonta; family Strongylocentrotidae; genus Strongylocentrotus; species Strongylocentrotus droebachiensis. Next base: position 813 of record JAVYIG010003162.1, on the reverse strand, counting down.
AACATAGTTCGTTATATCGATTTTTAGGTATACGTAGAGCTTGCTAACTGGGTTTTGTAAAATGGAAGAATGAGTCGGGCAAATCGATCGATATCCTCGATAGGATAAAGACTTTTTTATCCGTTTTTTATCTTCTCCAGATGTGTATGTTTTAAAATTTCATGAACATTCATTAAACATATCATCGGTGTAACATAGATTGTATCATTTTTTTAAACCTAAAATTTGACTAACATAGTGTTTGGTAGTGTGCTTGTGTATCTAGTGACATAATTAAATGTTAATTGAAAGGAAAGGTGATCAGGAACAATGTTTCGCACTGCACGGTGCATGATCCATGCCATGGCAAACATGTTAATTATTACAAAAGGAGCGTTGGAAATTCTTTTATGTAAGTAATTATATTTTATATCCTGGCACACTTTCCCGATAAAATTGGTATATACTAATATAGAACTTTGATAATATGGATCATATTTCTACTCTTCCTTCTTTCTTTTTCTCACCATTAACCTTCCTCTGTCTTTCTCTTTCACCCTTTATGTTTTGACTCCTTTCATATCTTATTTCCCACATTACTTTTCGTGCATTTCACGTACAAGGCGGAGAGTATACATTGCAAACTTAATATCTCAACCATGCAAAACGATATCGCAGGATATGAAATACCTAATAGCTCCAGAGAATAAACGAATATAGATAATAATAACAAGTTTCTTTTCAATGTTCTATTAGAGTGCGGTTTTTTCTAGACTTATGAAATGTGAATAAATGTAGGAGTAAAACTAATGAGGCTATATTTATTATCAGACG